>CBVK0100483114.1:0-18562 GCA_900067695.1 Picea abies
AGAAAATCAAATCGAGGATGAGTCGATAAGACTAAAGGCATCCCTAGAAGGGTGTACTAAAGAGTAGAAACATCAATTGGAGGAGTATCTAGAGGCATACAATAAATGATTTTAGAATCCTAAAAGGCTACCACCAAAGAGGGAAGTGGAGCAAGAAATAAAATTATTGCCAAATATTGGGATGTATAGACAATTTGTTCTGGAAGCAAATCAAGTCAAGAAACAATAGTTGGAGTAGGGTGGGACTCGACCGAGCACCTCACCTTTGTTGGGTATGTGTTATATTCTTTTCATGACTAGATATAGTATCTTCTACATTGTGCCGAGAGTTTGGGGGCAGCGCCCTCGATTTTTTTTCCTTGGAAAACGTGTCACATTTTTGACTCATTTTTCATGTCTCCTTGATTTTTGTGTCCATTGTTGGATATTTTTTAGTACATGGTTTTTGCCGATGGTTTTCTACTTCCGATTAAGGAATTAGGGTTTTTGACTAATCTAGGTCATTGGGTTAAGGTTTTGAATGTCGTTGGGTCCTATATGTATATTGTATTGTAAACAATGTATCACTATGAATGAATATATAATATGTTGTTTTTCTCGGTTTGGGTTTCGAGGGGAAAAATCTCTGTGTAATGTGTGTATTTTCCATTGAATCTTTTCTATTCTTTTATCAAAAATTTGTTCGCAGTAAAATATTTTACAAGGTTAAAATCTACAACCTTGTGGGTCACCTATCATAATTGTATCAAAAAAGGATGGTACTTGGTGAATTTGTATCAATTGCATAGCATTAAAAAAGATTACACTAAGAAATCGATACCCTCTACCTAGGATCAATGATGTTTTTGAACAATTGTAGCACACAAAATATTTTACCAAGTTGGATCTCAAATCAGGATACCACTAGGTACGTGTCAACGAAGAAAACACCTGGAAGACTTTCTTCAAGACGAAGAAATGTTTGTATGAATGGTTGGTTATGCCATTTGGTTTTTATAATACACCAACTACATTTATGAGACTTATGAATGATGTATTATGCCCATATCTAGATTCATTTATTATTGTATATTTGGATGATATATTGGTTTATAGTGTTACCTGGGAGGAGCACATATCACATCTCATGCAGGTGTTAGGTACTTTAAAAAATAACTACTGGCTAACCTCAATCAATGTGAGTTTTATCAATAGTCTTTGGTGTATTTGGGGTATATGATTGGTGGAGGAGATCTCAAGATGGATCCCAGAAAGATGGAGACCACCATGAAATGGCCATTTCCTACAAATGTCATTGAAGTTAGGAGTTTTTTGGGGGAAGCACAGTACTTGCGAAATTTTATAGTTTCATTTTTAGTTGTAGCTGCACCACTCCATGCCATAACAATGAGTGGTAAACGTTTCTAGTGGGGGAAGAATTAGCAAAAGGTTTTCGATGAGTTGAAAAGAAAGGTCAGTCAAGCACCATTTCTCACATTACCAAACTTGCAAAATATTTTCAAAGTGGAGACAGATGCAAGTGTGTATGCCATGGGAGAAGTTTTAATGGAAGAAGGAAGGCATGTATGTTATCATTTTAAAATATTTCATGGGGAATTTCCCAACTACCTTACATATGAAAATGAACTATTTCCCTTGTTCAAGCTATCAAGAAGTGGAAACACTATCTGATGGGAAAGGAGACCATCATCCACACATATCACCAGCCACATCAGTATTTTAAATCCCAGAGTAACCTATAGAAAACAATACATTACAAGTGGATGGGGTTTTTACAACAATTTCATCTAGTCATCAAGTATAAGAAGGGTGTCCTAAGAAAGTTGAAGACATGGTTTAAAGGCCACCCAAATCCAATATTGCACCTTTGAGAAATATGATGCACATGGATCATTTTTCCCATGACACATATAGAGATGGATACATAGAAGATGAGGACTTCAATGAGGTGTTTCAACAACTACACGACTGAATTCATATGGAAGAAGGTGATGACAAGGTTGACTATAATTTCTAGAATGGTTTACACTACAATATCAACAAGCTCTGCATCCCTAAAGGTGAACGGCTATAGGTTATCAAATAACCTTACACCTCCAAGGTTTTAGGAAATTTTGGTATTGGGAAAACAATTTCCAACTTACATAGGTATTTTTACTAGCCTAGAATGCATAAATATGTAGCTCAACATATTAGAGGATGTATACTTTGTTGTACCTACAAGCCCTGTAATAGGAAGCAAGGTCTATACCATCCCTTACCTATACTCACTCAACCTTGGGAAATAATTTCCATGGATTTTTTGGAAGTTTTACCAACAACTAGGAAGGGACGTGACTATCGATTTGTGGTAGTTGACAGGTTCAACAAGATGTGTATTATTATTCCTTGTAAAAACACAAAGAAAGGACAAGAAGAAACAAACATGTTCTTTGAACAAGTCTGGGTGCACTTTGGGATACAAAGGAGCATCATATTAGACATGGATACCATATTTCTCAATACATTTTGGACTACATCGTAGGAGAAGATGGACACTAAGTTCAAAATATCTACAACATTTCATCCATAGACAAATGGGCAGACAAAAATCTTCAACAAGACTTTTGTGCAACTTTTGAGGGGATACAATCAGAAGCATCCAAATACCTGGTATGAAAATATTATCTACCTACAATACTCTTATAATAGAGAAGTCCACAATTCTAAAATATTATCTACCTACAATACTCTTATAATAGAGAAGTCCACAATTCTATTGGTAAGTCACCTTTTGAAACTTTCTTTGGGTATTTTCCATCTTCACCCTTGGATGTTTTGTATGGTTAGAAAGGAGGAGTGAGGGAGGACCTCAATAGGAGATGCATTGCAAGTAGAAAAATATATTGAGAAGATTAGTCAAATCCATTTTCAATTACATGATATGCTAAAGAATTCATAGGAAAAATACAAGGCCAAACATGATCAACACAAAATTTAGAAGTCATTCAAAATGGGAGACAAAGTTTGGTTACAATTGAATAAGGAAATACTAGAGGGTCATAGTAAGAGTATCAAATCTATGTCGTATGGATATTTTGAGGTATTAGAGAAGGTGGGAGATAATTCCCACTAAATTAGTATAACCCTATAAATGGGCATTTACTTAGTAGTGAATGTGGAGAATCTCAAACTCTACGAGCCTTCCATGTTGGATCAAGAGGAGGAGCAGGTCCTACCTTCCGTAGAGGACATAGAACTAGATGTGCTTAGGAAGAGTTGGTGGAAGACAAAATTTTGAAGAAGTGGTCCATAACAACAAGATAGAGGTAGCATCACCTTTGGGAGATTGGGTTGAAAGAACAACTACCAGGAAAATCAAAGTGGTACTCCAGGGAAAAGGTAGAGGAAAAATTTCCTCGTGTCGTTTGGTAAAGTTTTTGAGGACAAAATTCCTCCCTAAATGGAGATGTATGATTTGGATTGGATTATTATATTATTTGTTATCTATCTCGATGAGGGGGGGAATTTTGGAGAAATTGACTTACGGAGCCATTTTAGTGATTGGTCCCAATTGAGAAATTTGGGTCCCAAAAATGGTCTAAAATATTTCGAAGCCATTTCATGGCATCAAACGACCATTTTTTATGGTACAAACCTTACTATGTAGAAATCGTCTATATTATACATATCGATACCTTTCCAACGATGCAAGAATCGCCTCAATCAGAGTCGATATCAGAAAGTTAAGCCTCCCATAAGATGACCTACTATATTGATCACCATGATGTGAATGGATGCCACATCAACCCCCATTACTTAAATATGTGGGGCTAGCCATGTATTGGATTGTATAGAAAATTCTATAAGGTTCAAACCTGATTAGTAATTGACAATTGAGGAAGTCAATACCTTGACCCTAGACAACTATCAGGCTATGTTAAATATCAAGTTGCTAGGAGGAGAAGGGGTTCTATTCCTTTGCATTATATGTTTTTCCACAACTAAGCATAACAATGAAGAGTGGTGTTTTTGTGAGCATAAAAGAGGAGGAGAGATTCTATAGCAGCCATACAAGCCACAATTTCCAAGGAATCTCCACATAAAGCACCTCTTTCTTTGTACTTGCAATTGAAGAAAAGAGAGCAGAGCGACCTCACCTTCTAACTAGGTTTTCTCATGTATTGTGTTTCTTGAGTCATATATTGGGTTTATTTGTGGATGGTGTGAGTATTTATTTATGTTACATATTTTTAGTGTTTCATTTATTTCATATATTTAAGAAAAAAGAACCAGTAATTGAAGAATATGTGATCTAAAGGAAACTATCCTTCATAGTAAAGATTTCAGTAATTTTATTAGATGTGTTATGACAAACTTTCTAGTCGAATATCCATGGAGGTTTGCAGATCAATAGCTAGTTGTTTGGACACTTCAATATGTAGATAAGATGGATCCTAGTGACTTTGCAAGCATCAAAACTACTTTTTATGCAAGAAAGATTCTTTATGTTTCATATCCCTCTTAAGTGCCAGTTTTTTTGTGTAGGTGGAATATAATATGACATAGTAGATTTTCATGTTTTACTAAGCATTTATGTATTAACTTCTTCTTTCTTGCAAATAAATCGTAGAAGTTGTTATTGATTTATATTTTTTCATTCCATCTCCCTAATAATTATGTATTATGTTGGTTTGAACAACTATCCTCCTAGAACACTGAGCATGATGAAATAGACTTTGAATTCTTATGAAATAGGTATGGAAAACCTTAAAATATCCAAACTAATGTTTTCAATGGAGGAAAGATTAATAGAGAGAAGCACATATAACTTTGGTTCGATCCCACAGACGATTATCATTCTTATTTTGTGTTATGAAACATGCATCATATTGTGTAAGTTAACTAAAAATTGATTCTTCACAATTTATATATATATTGTGCTAAGTAATATGTACTCTAAATAAACACCTGATTTATATTTCATATTCTTTATGGACGACATCCTCATCAAATTGTATAAGAATAGTAGGGACTTATGAGCGAAGTATCTATTCAACCAACCCATGAAAATATACTCGAGCATGTGGAATGTGTTGGAGATATTACACACTCACCTAGGTAATTATTTTCCTAAGGTTGATAGTCCAATGTTCACAACGCTTCCTTGGATGAGAATATTCTCTCTAGATAATATTCCACTACAAAATAGTGTGTTCTTTTTTAGTTTAGAGTAAATTACACTCATTTACACTTAGTTAGACTACTGTAAGTCACTCATGCATGAAAACCTCAGTTTTACAACCAACAGTTTCATGTGTTTCTCTCACTTCCATATGTATGACTCAGTTAACTAATGATTACATGGATCCATTAACTAGGACTAGGTGGCAGTTCACTCTAGTGTCTATCAGTGAGTGTCTATATCTCTCTAGATCACTACTATGGTGAATTAGTTACTTGTGTAGCCTATATATATTGTAAATTATTCACTCTTTTGAGTGTGGAATACTGTGAATACAATTCTTGATTTTTTTCTCTCATATCTTCTCTCATTCTCTCAATTTGCAAGCTTTGTATGAATTATTTTTATCTAGATTCTATGTGTAGGTTTCACCACAATTATACATGGTATCAAATCCCATAGTTTGGTAGGATCAAGGCGCATGGGTATATTATTTGTATGTCTAGAAGGTGGATGCAGTCATAAAATATGGATTATTCACTGATAATACTTCTCATGCTTCATAACTACTTTGAGTGGAAGCTAGAAATTATGCGTCATTTAGATGAAGAGGATTGTACTGGATAACCATGGAAAAAATTATGCGTCATTTAGATGAAGAGGATTGTACTGGATAACCATGGAAAAAAATGTATATCATGATTTTGTTGATGAGAGAAATCATTTTCTCAATAGACAATACATGGATCTCAGATTTATTTGCATGTTTATTTCTCTTGAACTACAGTATCATGTAGAGGATGAATCACTCTCAACTTCGAATGAAATATAGACTAGATTGGAGGTTTTATTCAAGAATAAATAAGATTGTGAATATTTCATGTGGGATATTGAAAATAAAGATCCATAAGAAAATACATTAGAAGATCAATCCTCTCATTCTAAAGAGCCTTCTACATAAGTATCTATACATATTATCAATCCTCTCATTCTAAAGAGCCTTCTACATAAGTATCTATACATATTTTTGTTCCATTCATGAGAGATGATGTCTACTCCATTTCAGATCTATTTTATGAATCACATGCAGAGTATATCATGCATACATATGAGGATTCACATGTAGACACTTTTTCATGCGCCATGCATGCATCTTAGGATCCACATACATGCACCATGCATGCATCTTAAGAGCCGGAAAGGGGGTCACTCACTTTAGATTCACTTCTAACACTTTTTGAGAATAATTTATAGAAAATAAATTGGGTATTTGAATTCCTCTTGAAAAAATACATAATTTCAAAAAACAAAATCATCTGAAATGAAGTTATGAGCATTTTAAAATCAACAATTTTTCATCATTTTTCTGAAATGACCGCGCAATTTTCAAAGTTTCATACAAACTTGAAATTTTACGGGATTTGGATATTCTTCTTTACAATAAGAGAAAGTGGATATAGGTGGAAATATTAGTCCTGCATCGACTTCATCAGATCCATACAAACATCTACCTCTTTAACAAAATCTTTATCAAGCTCAAATTTGCACATTTGCAAGGTCTCCTTGGAGTGAAGGACACAATTTCTTAGCAGTTGTCTTTCCTTCTTCATTTTTCGATACATTGTACTTTGAGGGTTTTTTTTTTCCATGAGGTTTTCCCTCTTTCCTCACTTTGGAATGTTTCATTGTTAGATGCATTATACAATGAGTACCTAACAAGGCCTTGGTTTCCAGGAACCATTCATCATGTACACCCTAGTAGTGTTTAGGGGGGTACTAGAGATATTACTCACTCACCTAGGTAATTTTTTCCTAAGGTTGATAGTCTAGTGTTTATAATGCTTCCTTAGATGAGAATATTCTCTCTAGAGAATATTCCCCTAAAAAATAGGACACTCCTCTCTAGTTTAGAGTCGGTTACACTCAGTTAGACTAGTGGAAGTCACTCATGCATGGAAACCTAGGTTTTATCACCAATAGTGTCATGTGTTTCTCTCACTTCCACATGTATGACTGAGTTAACTGATGATTTCATGGATTAGTTAACTTGGACTAGGTGGCAGTTCACTACAATGTCTGTCAGAGAGTGTCTAGATCTCTCTAGATCACTACTATGGCGTTTTAGTTACTCATGTAGCCTATATCTATTGTAAATTATTTACTCTTTTCAGTGTGAAATACAATGAATACAATTCTTGTTTTTTTTCTCTCATCTCTTCTCTCCTTCTCTCAATTTGCAAGCTTTGTATGAATTGTAGTTAGCTAGATTCATTGTGCAAGTTTCACTATAATTTATAGAATGTTGATGATTGGACCACAAGTGGTGGGATGGAGAAGAAATATTATCCCTCTATGGGTCAGTATGTTAGTGTAGGTTGTAATATGATATGCACTCGTAGTTTTGTGCTAATTAATTTTGTATGTGTTTATTTTGTAGTGTGATTATCCTTTGGTTGTGCATGGTCATGTGAACAATGAATTCCCGTGGAGGTAGTTCCATCTCTAGATTATATGAATTTGTATGTTGGATTACATCAAAGGAAATTCAAATTGCTAGCATTCCATGACGGTTTCAAGAGATAACTTAGATTGTTTGTATGTTTGAGAAGGAACTACCCACATGTTTCATGGAATTGCAAGTCCATCTTCTAATTCACATAGTTGATGCACTTGACTAATTTTGGGTGGTATCATATCATTGGATGTTATTCTTAGAGAGGTACATGAAAAATATTAAGGGGTTTATTTAACAAAGGATAAAAACCAAGGGATATATGGTGGATGGGTACATAGTATATGCATCGTTCTATTATGTTAGTGAGTACATCAAGAAAATATATAGCACACTAAGAAGAGTGGTTTTTGATGATGAGGAAAAAATGGAATGGGACCTACTCTAAATGAATAGGAAAAGATCCATGAGAAAGAGTAAGTCACTTATCTTTCCCAAATTTATATAAAGTAATTATTTACACTGAACCCAATGCCATCAACAAAAAATTTATTTACATGTGGAGAAAATGCAACCAAGGGTTGCATCAAATGAATATAAGAGAAGGAAATGGGATAGTTACAAGAAATAATTCACATGGTTGAATAATAGAAGCATTCCTTGTCCCGATCATTTAAAAAACATGCTAATGATCTATCCCAACAACTAGGTGGTTGACGAAATAAGAGAGAAATATGGCACATTTGGTCGCTACCTACATGGTGAAGTGGATGTACTAAACTTAGGGATCGGGCACAACAACTCTATAATAATATCTCTATATACAATATTCACTTTATAATGCTAGTTTGAATTATAACTTGTATTATGTTTTTATTAATGCTCACATTATTAGACATGTCTCACTATCCTTTGTTTGCATTTTTACAGGTACATTTGTTCCCATCTGTGTGGGAACATGGACATAATTTTAGCACTGAACATGCTAATAATTGACATGCCATACTGGACTAGAATGTGGAGTAGGGGTCAAGTTTGACCAATCTAGTCATGGTAGCCACTTCTATCAAAACCTAGTAGAGGATAATTTAGGTTACATTGGAAAGGTACAATAGATCATGCAAATAGACTTCTTGTCTCTCCAATTTGTTAATTTTAAGTTCTAATGGTGGGATACCTTTGACCTGAATAATGGAAATGGCTATCATGATAGTAATAATGTTATCATGTCGAGCGAGGAAGATAGTCAAGGAAATGGTTGTTGGCAATTTGGTTGTCATTGATGTCAACCTTGATAAATAGGTGAAGTATAATTGATTGATTGGTTTGAGAAGAATCTTCAATATTGGAAATATTGTTTTGAAGGTGACTTAAATGTCAAGCATTGCCAATATAGGACATAATGTTATGAAGGTGACTTGAATGTCAAGCATTGTCAATATTGGACATAATGTTATGAGGTGACTTGAATATCAATAGAAAGATAATATTCACTAATATATTATATGACCTTGATAGAAACATCCTATATTGCATAAGGTTGATATTGTGTCATTAACATCCATACACAAAAGAAGAAAATGTGAAGAAACTATCTAGATAAAAAGGGTAAATGGATAATCCAATATGGATGGACATAATGTTATGAAGGTGACTTGAATATCAGTAGAAAGATAATATTCACTAATATATTATATGATCTTGATAGAAACATCCTATATTGCATAAGGTTGATATTGTGTCATTAACATCCATACACAAAAGAAGAAAATGTGAAGAAACTATCTAGATAAAAAGGGTAAATGGATAATCCAATATGGATTCATACAAATCACAAAAAAAGAAGTTAATAAGACATGGTTAATTAATAAGAAGTTTTTATACTCCTGTGAGTACACTAGATCATGAACCTATATCTCTTGATCAACAAACATATAACATTATTCCTTATCATCATCCTCATTGTCAGATACATGACAATTATGCTTTCAGATCTTTGTAGAAGAGACATAAAAGACAAAACCATGGATCGGTTCTGACTACCAACACAAACCATGGTTGGATTGATGAGTGGTCATGGGTGCATCTGACTAGATGCTTGAGGAGTTCCTACCATTGTGTTTCTTTATATGTACAAATATACAATGCTCCTCTTCATTACTGATTATTTGTAGTGGTCAACCAGACTCGACACAACTTGATATTTGACTAGAGTTCGAATGGGATATTGGTCGATTGAGATTTGATCGGACTTGATAGTCAACTTAAGGTATTTTCAACCGCACATTTTTCAACTAAGTTTCGACTAGCTATTTTCTATTAACTAGTGTTTTTGACGAAGATCTATTGATGATGATTTGATCCCTCAGTTATGTTTAAGGGAGTAAGTAATTGAAGTTGATGATGTGTAAACCCAATTGATGTGCTTGGATTTGTTGAGACTTACCGAGCCATGTTCGACTCTGTTGTTGGGAATTGTACCTCTGCTTGTTGTACCTGATGCAAAGATTGTCTAGTTGATTGATCGAGTAGTTGGTGTTGTCTAGTTGTCTAGTTGACTGTTCGAATGGGACCATGTTTGGATGATATATTTTTCAACCTTTTTTCAATGGATGAATACTCCTTTTCCTTGATCCATATTGATGGTTATCATACTTCCTCAGGAGTGTTGTTGTACCATCTTGTAATCAAATTGTGTAGTCAGAACAATTTCAAGGTGGGTGTTGGAACATGCAGTTCCATCGTAAATTTATTTTCCTCCAAGTTGAGTTTATAGAGGGGTTTTGAAACATGTGGTTTCATTGTAAACCTCACCTTGTAGGTTGAGTGGGTCAAGCAATTATTTGGGTAGACAAATGACTAAATTGGTGGTTGACCATGTCCACTTAAGGATCATCAATCCACATTTTATGGACATGTACAACTAGCTTTACCCGAAATTTGTTGGTTTTGGTCCATGACCGAAACCCATTTATAGACGATCCATGTGATCAATCTATACATCATCTTAGATTATTATATCATCTCGGGAGATATTCTCTCACTCTAATTGAAATACTCATGCTTTAGTGTTATGATTTCTTTCGACACCACCGCTTCCTCTCATATCCATTCTTCTCTCTATTCAATCCATCTTCCAATAGGTACCATAAATTGTTTTGGGAAATGCCATAGTATTAAGCTCAATATGGGGGAGTATTTTTTATATATTCCCGTGATTTCCATCCAAATGGGTGGTGTTGATGTTGTATTAGGGGTCCAATTGTTATAATCATTGGGAGCAATGGCCCTTAATTTTCAAGATCTTTTCATGAGATTTTCCTCAAAAGGAAAGGAAATTGAGCTTAGAGGTATCCAAGGGAAAGCCTCTAGGGTGATAAGCTCTAATAATATGATAAAATTACTTAGAAAGTGAAACCATGGTATAATTGCATAATTGTGTTCTTTATATGTTCAAACATATATATCCTCTGCTCCAATGGATTTCCAAATAGTTATCAACAACCATTCCAAGGTATTTGGGGATATTCCTAAGGTTCTTCCACTTGATCGAGATCTTCACCATGCTATTCATTTGCAACCAAAAAGTGTACCGCCTAACATTAGTCCTTATAATTATCTATATACACAAAATAGTGATATTGAGCATATGATCCAAGAAATGTTAGAGGCATAAATCAATCAACCTAGCTAAAGTTATTTGTCTTCACCAATAGTGATGGTTATGAAGAAGGATGGTTCATTCCATATGTGTCTAGATTATATTGAACTCAAAAAAATGACCATCAAAGATAAGTTTCATATTCATATCATTGATGAATTATTATATGTACTACATGGATCGATTTTCTTTACTAAGTTGGATATTTGTTCATGATATCATCAATTCAGAATGAGGTAGGAAGACATTCCAAAAAACATCCTTTAGAACACATAAATGCATCATGATTTTTTTGTTATACCATTTGGACTTACTAATGAACCTTCACCAATTCAAAGCTTGATGAATTCTATTTTCAAACACTTCCTTAGAAAAAATTTGTTAGTATGTTTTGATGACATACTAATCTACAAAAAATATTGGGAAGATCATGTACAACATGTTGACATAGTATTCCAACTTTTGGAAGAGAAGAAACTTTATGCAAAGCCTTCCAAGTGTTCCTTTGAGGTTCAATAAGTGGAATATTTGGGTCATACTATATCTCATGAAGGTTTGGAAATGGATCCTAACAAAATTAAATCTATGAGGCAATGACCGATTCCCCAAACCTTGAATAAAATTAGAGTATTCTTATGATTGACATTATATTACCATAATTTTGTCAATAACTATAGTCAAATAGTGACACCTCTAACAAAATTATTAAAGAAGGATGCATTTTCTTGGATTAAAGATGCAACCAAATATTTTGAAAAACTTAAGGAGGATTTATGTACAACTCCTATCCTAACCACACCTGACTTCATAAAAACATTTATTGAGGAGTGTGATGCCTCTGGCCATGGCATTGGTGCAATTTTAATGAAAGAATGAAGGCCCCTTTCCTTTAATAGAAACCAACTTATAGGAAAAAAATTACTCAAACCCATTTATGAAAAATAAATGTTGGGCATACTACATGCAGTTAAGAAATGGAGCCCTTACCTAATAGGAAGGAAATTCAAAGTAAAAACAAATCATGATAGTTTGAAGTACTTCTTGTAGCAACGATTATCTTTATAAGAGTGACAAAAATGGGTTACAAATATGCTAGGTTTTGGATTTGAAACTATCTACAACAAATAAAAACATAATATTGTGGTAGATGCACTTTCAAGGAAATAAGAAGAAACATATGGTTCACTATGTGCTATTCCTATTTCACAATTTGATTGGGTGGAAGAAGAAATTACAAAATGGAAGCAATTATTTCACAATTTGATTGGGTGGAAGAAGAAATTACAAAATGGAAGCAATATCAAGAGGTGTGCAATATAATTCAACAACTACAAGATGACCCCAATGCATTAGATAAATTTTTATGAAAGAATGATTTTCCATGGTCTCATCATCTCCTATATTTATGTAGTAATTCCCCACTCAAATAAAAGGTCCTTCTGGAATTGCAGACTTATCCTATAGGACAACATCCATGGTTCTTGAAAACTTACCACTAGATCAAGAAGCATTTTTCATAGGAAGGTATTAAAACTGATGTTCAAAAGTTTATGTCTGAATGTGTGCTCTACCAACATAACAAGGGAGAGATAATCAAGATGTCAAGTCCCCTACAACCATTATCTATACAAATTTAATGTTGGGAAGAATTTTCAATGGATTTTATTATAAGTTTATCCAAATTTGAAGGAAATACTGTCATCGTGGTAGTAGTGGATCGACTGACAAAGAATACCCATTTTTAATCTCTTTCTCATCCTTTTAAAGAGAGTATATAAGTCACAACATTCATGAAATCTTTTCAAAAGATACATGCAGACCCCAAGATTATTGTAAGTGACAGAGATCCAATTTAAACTGCATTTTTTTTTACTGAATTATTTTCTTGTTTGGGTAGTCAATTGGCTCACAACTCATCTTACTGTGCTAAATCTGATGGGAAATATGAGATTACAAATAAATGTATAGAAGGATATATTAATTTATTTTCATATGATAAGCATACATAATGGGTAAAGTGGTTTCCCTTGGAATAATGGTGATACAACAGATCATTCCATAGTTCATAAAAAATGTCCCCATTTTTGGAACTTTATGGATATCATCCTCCATCCATCACATTGCCCTTGAAAGGGAGTGAAAAGGTTCAAGAAGTGGAGGAACACATAGGGAACCAACAAGAGGTTCTCAAACTATTGAAGAATAACTTGGTTATGGCACAAAATAAGATGAAACAAGCAGCAAATCAACATCGAAGTGAAAGGGAATTCGAAGTGGGAGATTGGGTATTTTTTAGGATACAACCATATAAATATATGTCCCCCAAGAACAAAAAGAAGGACAATAAATTATCACCCAAATATTATGGCTCCTATAAGGTGTTTCAAAGGATTGGAAGTATGGATTACAAATTGGAGTTACCTCCATCTTCACATGTACATCCAATCTTCCATGTTTCTTGCTTAAAAAATGTAATTGATCACAATATTGTAGTCCAAAATATTTTACCATAGATTAATGAAGAAGGGAATATGATACTATAGCCAGAAAAAATACTTGAAATAAGGATTATGCAGGTACAAAATCAAGAAATTACTAAGTAGCTCATTAAATCGAAGAACCTACCATTGGAAGAGGTGACATGGGAAGATGATTTCTTCATGCGAAAACACCTGCAATTAGTCAAGTGTCTAGGATACCAATTGTCTGAAAGGGAGGGGGATGTTAATCCCTATAAAAAGACTCACGTTAAGTATAAAACCCTTTATTAATCCATAGATATTGAATTATTACATTTCTAGTTTTATATCTGTATGTAAGCTAGAACCCTTCATTGTACCCTTTCATTATAATCATACCCTTTGTCTCCTATATATATACCAAGGATACCTAGTCTTAGGGTAATCTCATCTCATCTTGTACATCGAATATATTGTAAAACGAGGTTTCCCCCTCGAATTGGGTTTTTATTCAATGACCTTTTATCATTCTCAAGGCATTGGTTCATAACGAGCACCAACAAACTTTCCTCTATCAACACCAACACCTTTATTCTAGGGGTTATTGCTATGTACCATCCTCTATCAACACCAACACCTTTATTCTAGGGGTTATTGCTATGTACCATCGTTCCCATATTCTTGATTGATGGGTTTCCTTAGACCAAGATGAGAGAGTCATCATCACTCTTAGACATTGCAGGATCTCACATTCTCCACTCCAACGCATTCTCACACTTTTGAGATTCATATATATTCCAATTATCCAACATCAATTGTTGCACCATTCCCAGAGCCCTCAATTTTACCTTCCCTCTTTCTATCTCATTTCAGATCTTTAGACCCTCTTTCCTATTTAGCAAGGCTTCTTAGGTTGTTTCCTTCCACCCTTCCCCCTCGGAGGGGGAATCATCTCCTATGTGCCTATATTAGTTTCAATCATGATGTTTCTATTTTAAAACCGACACTCTTTATCTTCATATATGCATATAGTATTTTTCATCTCATTGTATTGTGCTCTAGTTCCTCTTCACTAGCTTCATATTTTACTATATTGAGATGCCATGTGTTCTCACTTGTTTATCCCCTTTATTCTAGGAACACTATTGTATCATTGTTATGAGATATCTCAATGAGTATGGGTATGCATACCTCATCCCTATTGAGATCTATACACATTTCACCTTTTAGATTTGTTGTTGACATGTGGTTCTCCATGGTCCTTTCATGGGAGGTCCTCCTTCCTTGAAAATTTTTCTCCCTTCTTGGTCCTCATTAAGCTTCAAAATTAAAAACATGATCTATTTCAATCATGCAATTTTCTCCTAACCTCACACATAAGGGGTTAATTTATTATCATCTAAAAACTGCTCATTTATGAAACTTCCACAAGTTTTTCCAAAACACACTATTATCAACATGTTTACCCTCCATTTCACTTCATTTTTCATCTCCACTAAACCTCCAAAAGCCATTGGGACAAACCCATATTTTGACCTAATAAGTGAAACACAAATATTTCCCCTAAAATTTGAACTACTAGCATAGAAAGTACCCCCCAAAGCTATATAGCTTCACAAAATTCACAATTTTGATTTTTTCTAACCCAAATTTTCCAAATAGGTAAATTAGTTATAATTCGACATTTCTAAACCCTAATTTCTATTCTTAGCCTTGATTTGGTCATTTTTAACCACTTTTCAAGACCATGTCAAGGGGGTTTAACCACTATTTTTCCTATAAATAAGGCTTGGGGTCTCTCCATCCATTCATAGGTGGGTACATGTTTCCAAAATCACACAAGAGATATTGAGGAAATCTTCCTCTTCATAGTGTTTTCATTTCCATGCTACTTTCTCATTGAACCAAGGAGGGTATTTCTCACACATCAAGGAAGTGAAGGACTCATCTCACATAGGGGATTTGGATCTCATCACTTCAACAAGATCATACACCAAGTGTAATATTTGGTATCCTTATTGGTAATGTATACATTCTTTACATTCTTTCAAATTACTTGTTCATGTTTAATGTGGTACTTTATTTCTTGTCTTCCCTTTTGTATGAATAAGTTAGGGTTTGAAATTTGTAGAGTAGTTATAGGGTATGGTTTTCATATTATAAATGTCATTTTGTATGAATCTACGACACAACTACTATATTAGTAATATTTTTACACCCTTGTTGCAAATTATACCCTACTATAATATACATGAAGGATATATCAAAATCAATAGATGCCATATATATGTTTCAAATATGTCAAATATATAATCTCAAATTTAAATAGGAAAATTATTAATAATATAAATCATTGACATACACAATATATTTAATAAATAAAACAACATCATCAACAACATGACTCCAAAAGGCATAATATCTTAATGATAATATCAAAATTGATATATATGTCAAATATACATCCTGTGTCAAATATAAATGTAAAATATATATCGCAACAATGAAACATTTACATATCAATAAGCGTTATAAGCTATGTCTTCCACTAAAGCTATAGGTATCAATACCTCCTTCAGATAATAGTGTAGACTGTAGCACATAAGGAGGAGATGGTGGTCAATCTATAGCTAGACAAGATAGTGCTTGGTATTCTATTAGAAAATATGGTAGTTAATATACTACTGGAGGAGGAGATGGTGGTTGGTCTACCACTAGAGGAGGATATGGTGATTGATCTACTACTAGAGGAGGGGATGGTGGAGGAGGAGGCAGAGTACCATCCTTAGTAGATTAATTTGAATAAAAAACATGAGAAACCCTCAACCTGTCAATCAGGGTGAGAAAATTGACAACATGAAACATCAATAGTTTCATATCATGGGGAAGGTTTAACCATATCAATGAAATCTCAGGGTCCTCTGTGATCTCCCATGATCATACAAGGACTCTATGGTGAGACATCATGGGGAAGGTTTAACCATATCAATGAAATCTCAGGGTCCTCTGTGATCTCCCATGATCATACAAGGACTCTATGGTGAGACATCAATGCATATATATAATCTGTCACTTATAGATGGAATTTTTTATTTGGCCTACATGGCATGCTAGTTCTATGCACCTAAGGTAATTTATCTATGCCAGTCATATTCTCATCATTTTTGGGAGGAAACTCCCTAACATATGTGCCAACATCTAGAAAATAGTAAACAACAATAAGACAATTTAAACAAAATCATACAATCAATTACAAGTGCATTAAATAAGACAAAAAAATATGCAACTAAATTAATCAAAATATAAGCATAATATTACCTCTTGCATTTGGTGGCTTGGCCTAAATAAATAGTATGTTCAAACTTTCTCACCAATCCATCCATGAATATGGGTATTGTACAAGATCAAGGACATTATCATCCTCACTAGCTAGCAAATCCAATAACTCTAAACTTACCGACCTACATGGCCACTCTGGATAGCCCCTCGGAAACATCCAACCCCACATGCACATGCACATCAATGATTGACCTTGGAGGGAGGTGGTTGAATGTCATTTAAGTAACCAAAAACATCTCAAAAAATAAAGTAAATAACTCTAAATAAAATAGAAATGAAACCCTCCCATCAAACACAACATGACAATGATCCATTGTAAAACAAAATTGTCACAAAAAATGGCAAATCGCCTAATCAATCTAGGCCTCTAAACTAAATTATCTACATAGTGCATCAAAGAGAAACTAATGTAGTACTCATTTGAGGTCTAGTTTTCTAGTGTTGTGACCATAAACGATAAACACCTAAACTCCTCTGCACCAGATGAATCTAAGTACAGCTGGACACCAACAACCTAGAATCCACTATGGTCAACAATGGTCGAATTGAAATATCACTGCACATATTCCCAATGGATTTCTCCCACAATTCTAGTTGGTTCTAGTTGGGATTTCTCCCACAATTCTAGTTGGTATATAAAGTAACTAGGCGTGAAAATCCTCCCATCTTCTAAACAACCCGATATGAAAATAAATATCATCCTATATGAGTTGGTAACACAAATTGAGATTGACCCTCAAAGCCTCACTATCATTCACTATCATGATTTCAATGATGGATCTACATCAACAAGCGTGTTTTCCACTAGAGGGATGTATCCTCCTCATAAACCAAAAACTTGACATCTTTAAGCTATCCATCCTCACTTCAATATAAACTATTAAAAAAAATAAAATAATGTAAAACTCAATCACTTCAATATAAACTATTAAATAAAATTAAAAAATAATGTAATCAATATATTGGTTAAGCATATATACTCATATTAACTTCCAGTTAAGTATGTAAACACAGAGTCTTGATTCAGAAGTCCAGAATCAAATTATTCCTACAATATTATGGAAATTGACCTTCAACGTCATTGCCCTATGAAATTTAATAAAGACTCCAGAATTATTTTCAGAATGTACTTCATCAATATATAAGTGATGATGCTACGATATGACATTCTTGCGATCCATTCAACATCACACCGACGACAGCCGACATTTCACTACTGGAACAAAGTCTTTGTCAAAGCCGACAAAGTGTGAAACAAGTCGTCTAAACGTTCAACTATTTCGCTCTTTTTGCCTTATGGCTTTTTTCGACTTGGATTTTACCCTAGGCATCTTTTTCATGAAATTATAATTTTGGATCAATACTTCGTTAGATTCAATATTTTAGAATACTCTACCATAATGCAATTGTTCAACGTCAACCATCCATATCTAAATATAATCAAATCTAAAATAATTCCTAATAAATTTTCAATAAAAAAAAAAAAT
>CBVK0100483132.1:0-13552 GCA_900067695.1 Picea abies
TACATCAATGGGTACTATGTCCAATTCCACTTCATCAATAAAATCAGCACTTACAACAAATTTGATCTTACACTATTTTGTTACCTTTATCTCTGCATCCTTGTTTACCCAACCTAATAGATAGAGGCTAGGTTGATTGTGAACCTCCAATCCAATATTTTTTACCAAATTTGTTGTTATGAGATTAGCATGTGAACCAGAGTTGAATAAAGCATCTATCTTGGTCTTCTTGACGTAAATCTTGATATGGAAGAGCTTTGTCGTCTCCTTCTCTTTTTGATGATGAAGGCTACTCAAATTAACCTCCTTCTGCACAGATGTGCAAATAATATTTTCATCCACATCCAAGCTACTTTCAATGTGATTGCTTGAATCATTGGCTAGAAGATTCTTTTTCTTTTTGTCCTTTTTATTGTTCTTTGGTTTAGCTCTGGATGTAGTTTCCAACATTTTTCCCTCAATGTGGCCATAAATGTTGCAATGATTGAATTGGTTTTTGGGATATTTACTCTGATGTGCAGTGGCTACTATCTTCTTATATTTTCCTCCTTTCCACTTCTTCTTCCCCTCCTAGGAAGCTTCTTGGTGCTCTTTTTGCTTCGAACCACTTGTTTTCCCTTTCTTTTGGCCTATATTTTCCAGGTATTGTGCCTGTACACACGCCTCATCCATTGTCCTTGGATTGAAGAGCATCACCTGCTTTCATAGATGATTGTGTAAACCCCCTAGATACTTAAGGAGTACATATAGGTTCTTAGGAGACATACCCATCATGATGTCCATCTTTCTAAACTCGTTCGTTCACTTAAGTACACTTTACCCCTGCCTCTATCAGAAGTAGTGCCACTAGATCCATTGGTCCTCTACATAACCGATAGGGTATAATTGGGACTTGGTGAGGTTTTTTAAGTCCTCCCACATAGTAACTAGAGGATCACCCTCTAGCCTAAGTGTTTATGTGTATCTTTCCAACTAGGTTAAAGCATGGCCCTCTAACTTCAATCTAGCAAACTAAATATTTTTCCCTTCATCTATATGGTGAACGCTAAAACAAACTTCTAGTTGTTGCAACCAATGATTCATTTTTAATGCATAGGTCTCCCCTTGGTATGGTTTTATGTCCACTTTTTCTTCCATATTGAAAAGGGAATATGAAGGGTTAATGAATCTCGAACTTGGTTGCTCTTTCTCGGATTCCTTCCATGACTCATTTCCTCATTCTTTCCAATATATCGATTTCCCCTCTGATCTGATCTCTGAGTTAGATCCTCCATCATCTCCAAACAGTCCAACATTTCTTGCTAGAGCCTCCATGAGGAGGTTCATATTGTGAATGATGTCGGTAACTTGTGCTTCCAACCATGGCTAGGCTTTCTATGACTTCTCGTTAAGACGATTCCTAGATCCTACAACTTCCCAAAAATACCCAAAAGAAAAACATGCTCTAATACCAATATGATTTGTAAACTGTCATGGATATTCCACTGGAATAGTTCATCACAACATATCTAATAAAATACTGAAAATGTTTATTGTTAAGGTTATTTTTTCCTTTAGATCTCCAGAATATTTAGTTATTGATTTTTTTGCTTATGCATGAAATGGATAAAATGAAAAAAATATAGAACAATAAAATACAATCACACCATCCACAAATAAACACAAGATATGACCTCAAAAACCCAATGCGGGAGAAAACTCGGGTAGAAGGTGAGGCTACCCTTCTCTTTTTTCTCTGGTATAGAAATGAAACAAGTACAAAGAAAGAGGCTCTCTATGTGGAGCTTCCTTTGACTTGTGGCCTATATGGTTGCTATTGAATATATCCTCCTTTGTTATGCTCACAGAATACCACTCTTAGATGTTTTTCCCATATATGGAACAAGATACAATGCAAAATAATGGAACCCCTTTTCCTCCTAGTGGTCCGGTATTTAACATATCTCTATAGCCATCTAGGGATAGGTTTTTTACTTCCTCAAACCTCAATTGTGATGGGGTTTTGGACCTTATAGAATATTCTTGAAATTACATATGTTGCTAGCCCCATATGCATGAGCAACAGGAACTGATGCAGCATCCTCTCGTACCATGGTGATCAACATGATAGGTCAACTTGCAAGAGGCATAAATTTGCAAACGAGCTTTGATTGACACGATTTTTGCACCATTGGAACGGTATCGGTGTGTAGAATAGTGTCATGGGATCTAAGCTATGTTGAGAAATTTTTAACCCAAAAAAAAATGTCGTTTGATTCCTCAAAATGACCTCGAAAGGTTCTAGACCCCAATTTTCCAAACTGGGACCTACCACTAAAATGGCCCTACAAGATGATTCCTCCAACTTTTTCCACTCTAAAAGCATTGAGATAGATGAAAAATAATATAATGATCCAATCTAAATCACTAGATTAGCAAGGAATGAATGGATCTGAGCCATCAGGGTCTTGAGTCTTAGAACCTACATTTGATGTCGACCATTTACACACTCTACCATAGCCTTGGAGTCTCCTAAGATCTGGATTTTTAGAAGATTTAAAGATGTCACCACAAACACAATAAGGCCCATAATGTTGAAATCTTCACCTTAATGTTTGTTTCTCTTCCCGAGGAGTAATGGATTTTAAAATAATGAGAATCTATAATATAGACAATCGCTTTAGCCCCACACCCCAGGGGGTGCCCCTGACTTGCCCTGTCAAAAAAAACCCACGACATACTTTTGTCTATAATAGGTTTTGAGAGCACTTTATGCTTTGGAACTTTGACCACACTCCTAAATTCTTGAGATAGTTTAAAAACCAAAGAAGTAACAATTTTCAAAGGAATGTGGAAATCCTCGAAGATACATACATTGCGCGCCCACCATAGGAAATAAACCATAAAAAAAGGAAGGGAAGAGAAGTCCTTTGTTCCTAGATCCACTTTCCATGTTTTTAATAATTCGAGAATATTTCCTAAAAGACTTGTACCATGAACATTTAATAGTTTTAATACCTCTGACATTACCTGTTGAGAAAACTGATAGAGAATGAAAAGGTGTTGCACAAATTCTGACTCAACCTTGCATAGAGAACATCTCTTTGGACCTGTCCAACCTATTTTTATCCCATTATCCCATTTTAACATCTTATTCTCAATGGCCAACCATAGCATTATCTTTGTTTTTACAAGCATGTGATATTTCCACACATACGACCACCACCATTCTCTGTCCCCTTCGAAAACAGCCTCCACCAGAGTTATATAGCCCAAATTTACTATATATATTCCATTTTTCTCATTCATTAACCAAACTATGGACTCTTCGTCATCTTCTCGGAGACTAATAAAAATTGAAGTAAGAATATCGGTATAGGACCTCCATTCCTTTGCAATATTTCCTTCAAGCTCCAACATGTCCTCTTACTTCCATAAGGTTCTACCAATTAAATATTCTCCTTCCAATATGGAATCCCATAGGGAGAGTATGCCTTGATTGTGCAACTCGGGTAGCAATTCCCTTGAGCGCTTAAATCCTAGACCTGAATTAACCCAAGGGTCCTCCCTAATTTGAATAATTTTTCCATTGCCTACTTGCCATACCAACCACTCACTTACTAAATTAGAAGCCTTTTCCATTTCCTTCAATCCTATCGAACTGTTGTTACTAATTTTATTTGGATATTACAACCACTCCACAAAGGATTTTCCAGCTAAATACTTGGAACTCACCACCCTTCCCCAAAGCATTATGTTGTGGATTAGTCTCCATAAGCTTTTAGTAGCCAAATATTTGCATAACCAAAACCAAATTTTTTATGCCCCAACCTCCTAATTCCTTTGGCATCACTAGATGAGACCACTTGACCAAAGGAATGCTACCTAAGTCTTTTCATCCTAACGATAGGAAGTTGAAACAAAATTTCCTAATTTTTGATAAAATACCAACCGATATTTTTTCAATTGTGGCCCAATATATAGGAATACTATTTAACATCGCTTTAAAAAGGACCAATCAACCTCCTCTTGAGAGCCACCTATGCAACTAATGCAATATTCTTTCCTAAATTTTCTTCACTAACCAGAGCCAGTCTTCATGGGAGTAGGAGTTTGGTTTTATCTTGAAACCAAGATATTTGAAACCTTCCTCTATTTCCTTGAGCTCATATCAAATATTCTCATCCATTTGATCCAAGACCTCAATTGGAATAGCATTTGTAAACACTTTTTTTTTTCAAATTTATTTGTATGTCAGATGCTCAAGATGTTGCAAAAAAAAACGTTAGAATATCTTTCATAACAAGAATTTCCTGTACAGAACCTGCACCAAATAAAATTACATAATCAAAAAAAAGTAAATGTGAAAGGATTTCCATTCGAATGACTATGAGCCCTTTTAAAGACCCATTTCTTAAAGCTTTCTCAATCAACCTACTTAGAACTTCTGCAAAAATTAAGAATAAAAATTAAGACAGGGGACAGCCCTGACAGATACCCTTGGAGGGCTTGAAAGAGGCATAGGGTGATTCATTAATCAGAACTACAAAGGAAGATTACTCAATTCAACCCATTATCTAGTTCATTGTGTCTAGATTAATGCCCAACTGGATCAATGCAAGTCTGACAAATATCTAGTTGACCCTATCATATGCTTTGGAAAGGTCTAATTTCAATACCATGGCTGGCATCTTATTTGTCTTTATTGAATGCAAGGCCTCCTAGGTGATGAAAACCGCATCATGAATCTGCCTCTTATAAAAGGAACCATATTGCTCTTTAGAAATAAATTCACTAAGGATCATCTTTAACCAATTGGCTATGATTTTGGCAATTAATTTATAAATCACAAGATGGGGTGGAAATCCTCAAAGGATTCTGAATACTTCTTTTTTCAGATTAGGGCCAAGAAAGTAGAATTTAAAGAACACGACACTTTACCCTATATTTGAAATCCGTGTGTCACTTTTAACAGTTCTAGTTTGATCGAATCATAGAACTCAAGATAAAACTCGACAATCAACCCATCAGGATCATGGAGTTTACTTTTTTGAAAGGAGGATATGTTGACAAAATCTCTTTCTCAGTGATTACCTCTTGGATTGAAAGGCTTGATTCATCTGAGGTAGACTTTGGAAAAAGGCCAATGACCTTTAGAATGTCCAATATTTGACAACCTGAGGGATCCTTGAAAAGATTAGAATAGAATTCGTAAACAGAGTTGGATATACCTTCAAAGGAGGAAATAAAACATCCAAATGAATCCTTGATTTCCCAAATGGAATTCATGATTTTTTGTGGCTTGCAAACTAGTGGAAAATTTTTGAGTTGCTATCACCTTCCTTCAACCAAATTGCCCTAATTTTTAACCTCCATTGGGTGTCCTCCTATTCTAACAACTTGTTTTTCTTTAAAATATTAGTGAGGGTTGATTCCTATGAATCAAAGAGGGTGTCAATCAGTTTGTCTATCAATAGATCCCCTATTTAGGATCCAATATTCATCATTTGAGAAAAAACTTTTGCATTAAACAAATTGCCCTAATTTTTAACCTCCATTGGGTGTCCTCCTATTCTAACAACTTGTTTTTCTTTAAAATATTAGTGAGGGTTGATTCCTATGAATCAAAGAGGGTGTCAATCAGTTTGTCTATCAATAGATCCCCTATTTAGGATCCAATATTCATCATTTGAGAAAAAACTTTTGCATTAAAACTTTTTTCCCAACTGGTTGAAGCTTTCTTTACCCTAGCTATATTTTATGTGAACTAATGCATAAGGTATTTATCAACATTTTCCACTAAAGGTCTCCAAATTGATATCACAAGCCTTTTGTATTTTTCATCCTTGACACAGGCATGATTAAAATTAAAGGGAAAAGGAGGCTTTGGACCATTTTTGTCTATCTCTACTGAAATTGGCATATGGTAGGATATGCCCCCAATCAAAACCTTTGATTTGAAAGACTAGGGATGGTCAATCATTCCTTATAAGATTAAAAAATGATCAAGGAGTTTATCCATCAAGGCATCTCCTTTTCTGTCGTTACGCCAAGTTTGAGAAAAATTTTGAGGGACCGAATCAATAAGATTATTTTTCTCAATCCAATGTGAGAAAAATTATTTCTAAGGATTTTGACGGGGGTGGGCACCCCAAACCTCCTTCAAGGACAAAGTAAAGTTTAGGTCCCCCGGTGGGCACCCCAAACCTCCTTCAAGGACAAAGTAAAGTTTAGGTCCCCCCTTAAAATAATGTTCTGATCATTTAAGGCACTTGATTTTGTCACTCCATTCCATCATTTATCCTATCTGCATAAGGCCCATATAAGTTTACAATTTGAAAAGGATAATTTAAAGAGTCATCAACCACATCTAAAATAATCCCATAGGGGATCTAGGAAGAAGAAATGACTTTGAACCTAGGACTCCAGGTGGTGATTAGACCACCAAAAATCCCTCTTGATTCAACAGAGATGAAAGAACAGTCTTTGAGCCAAGATTTGAAGGATTCTACAACTTTATCCCCACTACACATGTTCTCTTGCATCAGAAGGAAGTCATGTCTATTGACCTGAACCAACCTTTTGAGGGAAATAATTTGGGGTTTCCCCTGACCCAGCGTGCATTGAAGGAAAACACGATCATTTGATACTTTTCCTTTGGTATTTCCCTGCTCTAAGGGCTCAAGTAATGGTACTTTTTTTACCTCTTTTGATCTCTTTCACTGTCTATAACTAAGCATTGGAAATGTAATGTCCTTGATCTAGAACCCTTTGTAATTATACATAGGTTGTTAATTTGATTGGTACCAAGTGTAAATGTAATGAATATATAGGATGGTGATTCATTTTTTTGTTGTGTGAATCTTAGTAAGTGCACGGAGAACTATTATAAAGACAGGGTGTGCAGATTTTGTGTGTTGCGCACACCTGTACAAGTGCACACATTGTACTGTGTTGCGCGCACTTGGGTTAGTGAGCGGTAATGACTAGGAAGTGCGATGAGTTGAGTTATATATGTGTATATATGATTGTTTATGTTTTGAGGCCGGAGAGCCTATGTGATTATGAGGCTGGTGAGCCTGGACGCAGATAGGCCAATGCGCCTATCCATGTAAATATAATCATGTATATTAATATAATATTGCATCATTGTGCGTTGACTGACTCAGACGTAATGACATGGGGGGGCCTACTCTAGCAGAAAAGGGAAAATGGGGTGAGTCGTAAGTATTAGGAAATATTTTATAATATTTCCCGGAAAAGTGTAATGTCAAATATATTGTTTTTATCCTAAGTTCCTAAGGGTAGGGAATATGTCACCAAGTAGCTTAAAGCTACTTTTGAAGGTGACAAGTGTCAAGTGGAAGGCATGCAATATATATTGTTGGACTTAGTGTATTTTGGGAGTTATTGCATGAAGATTATCCATTATTGGGGAGTAATTCATGTGAGCAAGATCTCATGAGTAGAAGGGGGTCGAACTGTATGGAAAATATGATTATTACCCGATCTTCCCAAAGATGCTTATAGGGGGGTGTGGGGGTTGTATCCATAATTATACTGTCGAGGAGTCAGGTTGATAGACTGTGAGAAGTCTCTCTTGATGAGAGATTGGTTGTTGTGGAGTGGTTGTCATAAACATGGGCATACTCTCTAGGAGATATTTTTACTAAGATTTGTTACCTAGTTCAGTGAGCATTAATCATAGGGCTCGGAGACTTCCTATCTGACATGTTGTTGGTAACCCTAGGAAGCGAAGTGGGGTAGACAAAGGAATGTTGAGCAGAGAAGGGGCACACTTCCTTGGGTGTGACAAGTGCACGGGGAATGAGGGACTGTGGGCTAGTTTTAGCAGTGGGCACTTAGGACTGGGAAATTATGTTTAGTTTCAGACCATAGTTTGTCTCTAGGAACCTTTTTTTCCTAGTGGAGCTACACTCTAGCTCGAGGGTGACCTGTTGTTGAAAGCTTATGAGAAACAACGTCTATAGTTGGGAGGAATGTCTGAGTCAAGGCCACATTTGGTGACTTTCATTTAAGATAAGTGTTCCTTATGTACTTAAGGCCACATTTGGTGACTTTCATTTAAGATAAGTGTTCCTTATGTACTTCTCGTGGTTACTGCATGCATTTTTTGTCTATGTTTGACATAGGTTAAATCCTTGAATGTGTTTCATAGAATTATTTGTTGTTATTTTGTTAATTGTTGCATGCGCATGTAAGTGTTGTGCTTATATCATGTATCTGTAGTTGTGCATGGATATGACCAATGTGGTTGGTCTTGCATGTTAAGTTAACCTTGTGATTTTGGCTATGATCCATCAAGAAGAGGATTGAGAGGTTGAGCGCGCAAGATTGTAGTATGTGTGCATCAAGAGGTTGGAATATGTGTGTTCATTCAAGGAGATAGACCACGCAAACAGTGAAATTAGAAGTGGTGAATGATGCTTAGTTGGATGCACATGTAGTTATTTTGTGTGATTAGTTTTTTCATGCGCGCAGTATCTGAGTTATTATGTTGCTTTAAGATTGTATTAGAAAGAGTATGTTGTTTTCATTGTTATAATTGTGTAGAGTGACTCAGTTTAGACTAAGCACATTATTTCATGTGATACTATGTGGACTTTTGGGTAAGAGTACTAACTACGCAGTAAAGTTTAATAACATAGCTTAGTAGTAGATTGGGGTTGTTACAGTTTGGATGACTTAGAGCTACATACGTTGAGGTTGTGTGACGTGGCACAGCTTGGAGTGGTTGGGGACGTTACAAATTGGCATCAGAGCTATTGGTTCAACATTGGACTTGTATGGACTAGAAATTAACATGAATAGATGTGTGCGTTAAGAATTGGTGTCGTGCAGTGCAGAGTTTAGTTTGTGTAGAAGACTATTGATGCGCGGTAAAGAGTTGTGATGCGCGTTTGTGTGCATTGGAGTTGGAATATTAAATCATCCAAGAAAATATGAGGGAACGATTCTGACAGAACGGTGCAAAATTTTCATGTAGTTTTTACATGAGATTCTGACAGAACGGTGCAAAATTTTCATGTAGTTTTTACATGAAACCATCTAAAAAATCTTGATTTCCTGCACATTTTGCAAAATTATCAGCGAATAGAGAAAGACCGAGACAGTGCAGAAGGTTAAAACCATGGAAAATGTGCATAGGAATTATAGTCCTGATGATGAATTCAGATATATGTATTTCAGTTTGGGTTTTGATGGTACATAATCCAGGGAGGACTGCATGAACTTGGTAGAAACCATAAAAGAACTGCAAAGAGATGTCCAGAGTTATAAGGATGATAATGAAAGGCTTATGAGATCCAAGTCATAGCAAGATGACTTCCATGTCAAATTGATACAAAGTCTGGACTGAATAGAAAAGAAGATGGATAAGGAGACATAGTAGAGTAGATCAAGAATTCGCAGGTTTCATGATGAGAAAAGAAGAGAAGAAATAAGTTTTGGTAAGTATTCTTTCATAAAAGAGCATAGTAGCTCAAACCCATCTCTTGTCATAAATAATAAGAGAAGGACTAGGGTGGATGAGATATAAGGGGGAATGAATAAGATCAAACCTCCTACCTTTGATGGTGAGCACAAAGAGGATGAGGAATCAGAGACATGGTTGTTGGGTATGAGGAAGTACATCCATCTACATAACTATTATGCGGAGGAAGAAGGAAGGATTGTTATTTATCAGGCAAAAGGAAAGGCATCAATGTGGTCGTATTAGTATGTGCAAGTGCAGCACATTGACAAGAAGAAAGTGACTTGGAGAGATTTCAAGAGGTATTTCCAAAAGAATTACTTAACCAAGTGGTACTATGATAGGAAGATGAAGGAGTTCTTCGAACTAAAAAGGATGAGGATGTGGAGACCTGGTTGTTGGGTATGATGAAGTACTTCCAAATGTAAAACTGTTATGTGCAGGCAAAAGGAAGGATTGGTATTTATTAGTTAAAAGGAAATGCATCAATGTGGTGGTATCAGTATGAGAAAGTGTAGCACATTGACGAGAATAAATTGAATTGGAGAGATTTCAAGAGGTATGTCCAAAATAAATACTTAACCAAGTGGTACTATGATAGGAAGATGAAGGAGTTCTTCGAACTCAATCTTGGGAGTATGATGATTGATGAGTATGAAACAATATTTTTAGAGTTGTTGAAATGTGTGCCTTTCATCAAGGATGAACAAGTGAATATTTAGAGGTATCTGATTGGGCTACCCTCATTTATTAGTGACAATATATAGTATGATGACCCTAAGACATTGCAAGAGACCATAAGGAACGCCAAGTATCTCTATGAGGAGAAAAGGGGAAGACCGAATTTCCAAAAGGATTGGGAAGATAAGATGAAAAGCAAGGTGGAACAGAGGAAGAAGAGAGTTAAGCCACTATTTTTTATAAATACTACACAATGACAGTCAAACCTTCAGAAGCCCGAAATGTCAGAGACAGTGAGACAAAATTCATGGCAACAACCTATGCAATGTTAGGGTTGTGGTGGAAATCATATGCGTAAATATTGCCCTCAAAGAAGTGATAAAGATAGGATTGTGCACAATGTACAACAAGTTGCGACAGTTGAGTACATGGATATAAATGTGCCAAGGATTTACATCACGTTGGATAAAAATCAAGTTGAGTTTCAGTCACACATGATCGAAGTGGAAGGTAAGATTAATGACCAACCCATTTCTATTTCCATAGATTTATGAGCTAGTCATAGTTATCTAGATCCTAATATGGTGGAAAGATTTCATTCGTCGAGAAGAAAGCTAGGAAAATCTTGGTTGGTGTAGTTAGCTACAGGATCAAAGAGGAAAATCAATGAGATGGTTAATGGAGATTAATGGATTGGGCATAAAGGTTGATTTGAATATTATACCTTTGGGTTCGAATGATTGCCTCATTAGTATGGATTGGTTGGAAAAGCACCATGTTGTCCTAGATTGTTACAATAAAGCATTCACTTGCTTGGATGAGCAAGGAAATTTAAATTTTGTTCAAGGAATCCCAAGAGTTGTGACTATTAAAGAAGTTCCATCATTGCAGTTGAAGAAAAATGACATGAAAGGATGTCAAGTATTTGTATCTCACATGGAAGAGGCACCTAAGGATAAAGTGACAAGTGTAGGAGACTGTGTAGTACTGAAAGAGTTTGAAGATGTATTTAAAGAGGTACTAGGATTGCCTCCAAAAAGAGATATTGACTTCTTTATAAATCTGATTCCGAGAGAAACACCTATATCCAATACTCCTTATAGGATGAGTACACTAGAATTGAAGGAGTTGCAGATGGAACTTGAATAGCTTTTGAAGAAAGGGTATATATTCCCAAGTGTGTTGCCTTGGGGTGCACCAGTTTTTTTCGTAAAGAAGAAGGGTGGTACGATGATACTTTGTATCCATTTCAAACAATTGAACAAGGTAATAGTGAATAACAAGTATCATGTGCCAAGGATAGATGACCTATTTGATCATCTGAGAGGTGCGCAGATATTTTCCAAGATAGATCTCAAATATGGATATGATCAGGTGAGAATTAAGGAACAAGACATCAATAAGACTGTCTTTATAACAAGGTATGGTCACTACGAGTTCACAATGGTGTCATTTGGGTTGTCAAATGCATCAATTGTCTTCATGTGTTTGATGAAAAAAAATTTCAGAAGTTACTTAGATAAGTTTGTCATTGTGTTTCTGGATGACATATTTATCTACTCAAAGTGTGAAGAAGGGCACGAGAAGCACTTGAGGATGGTGTTGCAGGTGTTGAGTGAGAATCAACTTTATGCGAAACTGAGAAAGTGTTCATTTTATCAACGAAGGATTCACTATTTGGTTCATATCATTTCAAAAGAAGTAATAGTTATGGACCCAACAAAGATAAAATCCATTGAGGAATGGACAACACCAAGAAACAACATAGAAGTGAGATCCTTTATGGGACTAGTAGGGTACTACAAAAGGTTTATTAAAGGATTTTTATAGATTTTTCATATGATTACATCTTTGAAGAAGAAAGGTCTGCGGTTTGAGTGGACTCTGGATTGTGCAAGGAGTTTTCAACACTTGAAGAGTTCGTTAACAAGTGTGTCAATTTCAAGGATTGTTGATCCAGATGAAAACTTCATTGTGTGCATGAATGCATGCAAGGAAGGACTCAGTGGAATCCTGAGTCAAAATGGACATGTGGTATGCTACAAATAAAGGAATTTGAAGGAGCATGAAAGACTCTATGCTACTCATGACTTAGAATTGGCAGCCATAGTGCATGCTTTAAAGATGTGGTGACATTATCACATGGGTAAGAGATATGAGCTGAAAACAGACCATTTTGGTCTAAAATATTTGTTTGGAAAGCCAAGTTTGAATGCTAGACAAAGAAGGTGGTTAGAATTCCTCAGCAGGTATGACTTTGACATAAATCATATCAAAGGAAAATAGAACAAGGTGGTTGACGCACTCAGTAGGAGATTGAATGAGATGCATGTTACAGCCATTAGCATGTACCAAACAGATTTGCATAAAAAAAAAATGGAAGTTTCCAAATCATATCTGTGTTATATGGATATAACTACGACTTTACATCAAGGTATGTCGCAAAAAAAATTAGAGGATTATGAACTAAGAGAGGATGGGATTCTCATGTATAGACACAGATTATGTGTACTGAATGATCAAGAGTTTAAGAGCTTGATATTGTCATAGATGCATAAGGTTCCTTAAGTTGGACATCCATGTTACCAGAAGACGATTGTCGCAGTCAAGAAGCAATAAGTTTGACTAGGTATGAAAAAGGAACTTGCATATTTTATTGCTCAGTGTCTCGAATGTCAAAAGGTCAAGTTTGAGCATAGATATCCAACTGGTTTGTTGTATCCTTTTCCCATTCCTGAGTGGAAGTGGGAAGTTGTGACTATGGACTTCATAACTAAGTTGCTTAGGACTACTATGCAACATGATTCTATTATGGTGGTGGTGGAAAATCTTATTAAAGATGCCCATTGTGTTCCAGTGAAGTCAGTGCACAAGGCAACTGACATTGCTAAGATATACATGCACGAAATTGCCAAGTTGCATGGTGTTCCTAAGACAATTGTGTCTGACAGAGATTCCAAGTTCACTTCAAAATTTTGGAAAGGACTATTTAAAGGTGTAATGTACCTAGCCTCCCACAGGCTGGGTATGCCACACCAAGAATGCACCTCTTGGTTGATTCCAAATTTTTTATTACAAACAATTAATAAATAATCATGAAATACATATATGCAATGATCAAGATTCATACTACAACATAAAAGGCGTGCACAATATACAATGCACAGCATTAACTAGAAAGCATGCATATTATAAGTACAAATATCATGTATAATAATTTAATATGCAGCAGAAATAAATACACAACCAAAGGAAACCATAAAAAAGAGAATTTATCTTTTATATAAGAGAACCACCGACTAATTGCAAACCAAGGACATTCCACCCAACTGTAGACATTGTTGTTCCAATTCTCAACAACAATGTCACCCCCGAGCCAGGGCTATGAATCCACAAGGA
>CBVK0100483135.1:0-10516 GCA_900067695.1 Picea abies
TTAGTGAAGGAAAAGGGCGTCCGGATGGGAATTTTGCTGGAAAATCATGGAAGAAGTGGTGTAAGTTGTTGAATTGGATAGGTGACCTCTAGGAGATGATGGCTCAGTGGGTAGGAGGTTAATAATGCTATAAAAGATGCCCCCTAAAGTGTGAGGTTAGAAGAGGTGTCTAATGGCTGAAATATTTTACTAATAAAAGATGGAGAGCTTTGGGAATAGGAAACTTGGAAGATAGTATCGTCAATTTTGCAGAAAAAACATCCCCGAGGCAGGCATACCCATGCTCAGTAAATTAAACAAGAGCAGAGCCTCCATAATTACACTACGGATCCATGCATTACACAACTAACTAGGGCACGACCATGATAACATACATGGTGGATGCATGCATGATGCAAGTGAAATCATATCCACGACAAAGTATAAATGTGGACCTATGTCACAATATACAAATCAACGATATGATGCAATGATTGAGCAATCTGTGAAGTGCTCATAAATAGTCTCCATCGCAGCTTGGGAAAGAATATCGTCTAACATAAGTGTGATCTTTCCTAAGGTCTTCGTCTTACATCCAAATGGTATGAATCTACGACATGCGAATAAATGAGTTGAAGTTGAGCATGGTAGAAACTGTCAGATTATCGGTCATTAATGTATACTATTAACAAACGCGAGGGAATCCACTGATGATAATGATGGGACCCAAGATACCGAGTACAATCTACAAAGTGTGAATAAAGGAGTTGACTTCAAACACTCGTAGATTCATTTGACATGAGCCAATAATGTGAGCCCACTGTCGAAATGCAAGGAGACCTGCCACTGATGTCTGCAAGTCCCAAGGTACTTATGGGTTTCTAGATTTCAATCTTGGATAATGAGTTGTAGTCGACAGGGTGAAATCCATTGAAGAAAGGCATTGATGTATCCCCTATCAATCAACAGAAAACATGTAAGGATAGATGGTGTGAAGATCATAATAATGGAGCACAACTGACACATGGATGGCCGGGAGAAAGAGGCAAAAGCGGACTACAGGTGGTTGGCGTAGGGAAACTTCCCTTGAACAAGTATGCATGACAAATGGCTTGACTCAACAACATTAAATCAGATGAATACCATAATAATTGGTCATGTATCTATGTGTGGAATGTGACACAATGATGTAAATGGTGGTTAATGAGAGAGAATGGACGACCTAATTATTGTATGTGATGATAAAATATGTGCCTTGTTAAAGGGCGACTCAAAGTAGTGAAAACTCCCAGATAATAAAGATAACAAGACGAAAAAACCCTCTAAAAATTGCCCACCATGATTGGTGAGTACCTCTTTCTAGTTTTAAAAGCTGGAGGAGGATACCAGATGCTCGATATAGCTCATCCGACGATGAGTCCCTCGACATATTATTAATGAACCTGAGGAAAGAGGGGTTCGGTCCCATGTGTGGATCCTTCGATGTAAAGTTTTAAAGAGTCAAAAGAAGGTAAACTCGATGGCCTTTTCATGTTTAGAGAGTCTGAAAAGGTCGTGAAGAAAACCCCATAAGGAACGTTTTCGTAAAATTAGTCTCTGGGGTCCGAAAAAGAATAAAACGATACCTAGGAGAACTCTCCTAACCAAAATGGATCGGGTGTTCCTTTTTCGTAAGCAGACGGGTGATACCGAAAAAGGGATAAACTATCGCTCAATAGACATGCTTTGTAGTTCACTTTAATGAGCGTGAAAGACAACAAGATTGCTCGACAATCTTTTTCGTTTTTTAATGAGTTCGAAAAGAGTTTAAAACATTCTCCATGATGAGGTCATTTTTCGTAAGTAGTTTGTCTGGCCTAAAAAGGGGTAAACGTATACCAGGTGGACGTCTTTTCAAATCCATAGAACGCGTATGAAAATACAAGCATACTCGACAATCTTTTCTTATTTAAGGAGTCTAAAAAGAGCTTAAAGAAAACTCTGAAGAATGGTTCCATAGTTTATATTGACAGTGTTCCTGACAAAAACATATTAGTGTGTGGTTCCAAGAGAAAGAATAAAATTAAATGTCCCAAAAAAATGAAGAAAAGGAGCTATATCTAGTGTGAAAAAGGTTAAAATGAAGCTCCATATAGAGTAAAAAGAGAGTTTTTGCCTCATTTTAACTAGTTACCCTTGTGAAAATTTGAAGAGCCCTCTTCTTGATGATTTTTGGAGTGGAGATTACAAAGATTGGAGCCACAGATCTTACATCATTTAGTCACTAGGTAAGAGGTCGGAACCCAACTTAGACAACCCACTTTTCAGTTTTTCATTTCATTCAATTTTTTTCTTGGGGCAAGCCTCAATTTTTTGGAGAGTACATGGTCGCCCCTAGGGCTCTTGGGAAGAGCGACCAAACTGTCTGGTCGCTCTGTGTTGTGTAGGAGAGAGCGACTGGTCACGATTTAACTGTCTGGTCATTATTTTTTGTGCAAGACAGAGCAATTGATCACGACCATGACACATCCCAAGGGTGACCAATAAAAAAAGTTACTCTGTGTGCCAAATAGGGGGGTGACCGAGTGAATTTTGGCCATTTCTTCAAAATAATTGATGAATTTTCCTTTATGATTGGGTTCTAACAAGATTTTGTGGTGTTGTTGACAGGTTTGGAAACAATGTTGGAGTGCAGGGAATGTGAGCATGAGTTAAATGACAATGCTGCTATGGATCATCCTCCCACTCTTAATGATTTGCGAAATTGTGGGTTGTTGAAGTTTTTCTTGTGTCAAAGCATGTGGGCCCAGTGGACTATGTTGAAGACTTTGGTGAATATGTGGGATCCTGAAAGGCAACCCTTTGTGTTGAGGGATCAAGTGGTGACACTGGAAATGGAAGATATTTACTTCCTAATGGGATTGTCTCGGCGTGGTGTCATAGTAATATTGGTAGGTGGAAAAAGGGGAGGCGCAGAGCGAGTTGATGATTATGTCGCGTGTTATTTCCACCCCGGGACGCATAAGAGAAGCAATAATTTGCCGATTGGTCAGGTAATGGACCTTACTTTATGCACCATTTTGTTCGCCATTACGTGAGCAACAAGAAGTACTTGGCCTCACTTATATTGAAGGATCCAGGTAGATTATGTAGTGATGTGTTTATCTCCCACAATGTACGATTGGTGTGCAATAGTTCTAGCGAATATGAAGGATCAAATAACCAAGTGCAGGTTGGGACGTCAGAAACAATTTTTCTATGGGTCCATATTGTTATCTTTCTTTTTTGAGCGGGTGCCTACATCATTTCCATGGGATTTGGTGCTAGAGGCTGGGGTCAGGGATCCAACAATGAAGAAATGGACAAATATGCTTTCACGTCTTGGGGGGGTCACAGTTTCATTTTGATGCCAATTTTTTTCGATGGTGGGACCAAAAGATAGTTGCGGTGGATGATTATGTGTATCATGGTGTTGAATATCATGGTGATCCTGATATGGTTCTCCCTGAGGAGGAAGGGTTCAATGACGAGCTTGGTAAGAAAGATAAATTCACACTGTTTTTTGGGATTTTTTAAGAATATTATAGATTTTTTGTGTGTGATTTTGTTATATATAGATTTTTTTTGTGTGTAACATAACAAATTGTTCTTGATTTGTAGATTGTGAACTAGTTCATCCAGTACGCATGTCATTTTTTCATAGGTGAGGAGAGCAACTTAGTGTTGGTAGAGGACAACCCGATGGAGGAGTCGATGCGGAGATGCTAGAGGATCTCGAGGAAAATCTCGAGCGTTTGATTGTTGGGATCCCAGTGCCACATATGGATGACATACCTCTATGTATGCAGATTCGTGTAGTGGGTGTGGGGAATCGATTTGGGCATCTTCTATGGAAGGTCGCGAGAGTTGTGATTCGCTATAATGACTATAGGGCCCCTCGTAATGATTAATGTTTTTTTAGTTTGATGGAATTTTATGCATATCTATTTTGTGGATATATGGGCGGATGGCTTAATTTCGTTATGTTATACTACTTTTGGATGTTTTTGAACACACCTTATACATATATATGGACATATTGCTTTGTTATTTATGCTTATGTGTATGTGATGGATGATGTGTATAATGATTTATAGAATGAATGTTTGTGGTGTTTTTTAATGAAGTAGATGCCAAATTCAATGTGAAATTAGCTAGTGAGTCAACTAAAGAATTGAATTGTCTTGGTATATGTTCATAAGAGATAAAATGAAACAATCGTTCCAAGAGTCATACCCTCAAATATTTCTGAAAAAGGATAGGATGTCAAATAGAATAAGTTGAGTTGAGTTGTGAAACGACAAGTTAGAAATCTAGGCATATGCACAAAGCAGATGCTTCGCTGAGAAGTTCAATTACGACACTGTATTCAACAACATTGTTCATTACAGGGCCGAGATATGTGCCCCCAGAAATTACTACGTCGTTGGTGGGTGAAATTATTACCCAGGCAGTGGAAGTGATATTCCGAGAGGTGCGACTAGCTCCATCCGCATATCCAAAATAGGGTGAGGGAAACGAAAACATTTGCAACTCGAGCATTAAGCAGGATAAGTAGATTGACAAAGAATGTCACACAAAGGGGAAAAAAAATCAACCATAGCACATTATAATACATATGGTACAGAGGCACTAGATAGCGCAAGGCTTATGCATAATACTTTTTCAAATAGAGCCCATTGTGGGGCTCCAATAACAGTTTGCCTTGATAATATGTTATCTCATAGGCTCTTCTTTTAAGAACTCATTTAATTATATAGGGGCCATGCCATAAGGGTTCGATATTACCCGCACCTAACTTGTCATGGTCTTGGTCGTAGACCAAAACTAAATTTCCTTTCGAGAAGGTTTGAGGGCGTATTTTTTTTTCATATTGGTGTTTGACACGCTTTTGGTGAGACTCATTGGCCATGATGGTTTAGCGATGTCACTCATCAAGGTAGGAAAAATATAGGCACTATTATTCTTCAAAAAAAATTTAGGGTAGGAGTTCGACAACTAGCTTGAGGGAATGGATTTCGCATTCGATGGAAAAAACTACCTCCAAGCCATAAACGAGTTGGAATGGTGTGAAGTTGGTGGTAGTTTTGGTAGAGGTCCGATATTCCCACAAGGTCAGGAATAGAATTAAATGCCAATTGGTTTTATGTTTTCCTATCATTCTCTGGAGCATTGTTTTGAGTACCTTATTAATGGACTCGACTTGACCATTTGCTTGAGGATAATAGGGAGATGCGTGTTCTTGGTCAAAATGAAACATAGTAGATAATTCCGTCATCATGTTATTGCATAAATGTGATCCATGGTCGGTCACAATGTATTTAGGCACACCGAAACGTGCGATTATATGATTGAATATGAACAATGTGGTAGTCTTGTCATTGTTAGAAAAGGTAGGCATGGCTTCTTCCCACTTTGTGAAATAATCAACGACCACAATAATGTAGGCATGGCTTCTTCCCACTTTGTGAAATAATCAACGACCACAATAATATAATTATGACCGGTGGAACAAGGCTGTTTACATGTAGTGAAATTGATGCCCCATTTAGTAAATGAGACAAATGTAACGACTTGATGTAAAAGAGCGGGGTGAGCGCACATTTTTGTTGGAAAAAATTTGACAAGGGTGGCATTTTTGTACTGCATTTATATAATCTTTAAAAATTGTGGGCCAAAAATATCTTGTGCGCAAAATCTTCTAGGCAGTGGCTAACCCATAAAAATGGCCACCACATGCTCCAGAGTGGCAGTCATTGAGGATTCGTTCAACTTCAGAATGGATGACACACCAGCGTAATACCATATCTATTCCATGACGATAAAGGGTATCGCCAACGATGAGATATTTTTAGGATTTGAAGGTGTATGCAGCGACGATTGTCCTTAGACATATTGAGCCGAAAGCATTGGATCTGGAGATAAATCAATATGTCTCCATACCAAGGATCAGATGAGTCGATGAGAAACAAAGATTCGTTAGGAAATGAATCTTGTACCACATATTCATCAAAGGCCCGGGGAAGATCGATCATTAATTCCGTGAAGATCAAGGAGTTTTTAGATTTAGGGGTGGATAATTCAAGGTCAGATTCCTGTAGTAGGATGATCAATTTAGAGTATCTACCCCCCAATATCTAGCGCGNNNGTAGTAGGATGATCAATTTAGAGTATCTACCCCCCAATATCTAGCGCGACAAAATATATTGTATTAGGTTCACATCAGATACAACAATGGTGGTTCAGAGCAGAATATAATGCCAGAATCATTGGACAACGTAAACGTTTGCCAACACCAACTTCTCAACATAGGGATATCGAAGTTTGACACCAACTAAACCCTTACTGAGACAATAAATAACATGTTCATTATGTTGATCGTCAGTCTAGACTAATACCATTCCAATGGTGGTAACATAAGTTTTCAGACATAGAATGAAATCTTTATTGTAATCTGGGGGTTTGAGTAACGGTGTGGATGTAAGACCCCGCTTCAAACGATCAAAAGACGGTTGGGATTGTTCATCCCAAATGAAAGGTACACCCTTTTTCAATAATCCCATGAAACCTTTGGTGATTTCGGCATAATTGGCGATGAGACATCTAAGAAAGTTTTCTTTCCCTTGAAAACTTTGAAGTTGGATTACCGAGGTGGGAGGAGGCAAGTTGATGATTACCTCAACTTTAAGAGGATCAACTCTAATCCCAAACTTCGATACAATGAAGCCAAGTAGATGGTCGGACTCCACGACAAAAATACATTTGTGTGGATTCAAGCGAATGTTGTAATATCGACAACGTACAAATATTGGGCGTAGGTGATCTATGTGATTAGATCACTTGGGAGATCGGGAAGGAAGGTCATCTATGTAAGGTTGGATGATATGTTTGATGTCATGGAAGGCATAAGACATGGCCCACTGGAATGTTGCACCAACATTTTTAAGACCAAACAGTAACTTTCGATATGCAAAAGTTCCCCATGGGCAGATAAAGGTGGTTTTGTGCTGGTCCTCCGTAGTAATTTCGATTTGATTATAGCTGAAGAAGCCATCCATAAATGAGAAGAATTCACATTCGACACAATCATTGATAATTTGATCGATGAAAGGGGTAGGGAAATTGTCTTTAGGACAAACCTTGTTGAGGTCCCTATAATCAATGCATACTTGGATGGTGCCCTGCTTTTTGTTAACTGGTACGATGTTGGACACCCATTCAGTTAGGGGAACGAGATAAATAAAACCAACGTTCAATAATTTTTTAAATTTTTCCTTAATTGTTGCAGCCTTCCTTGGATGAACTAGACGAAGTTGTTGTCGAACTGGACACGCTCCGAGGCAAGTTTTAATTTCATGGACAACAATTTGTGGGTTGATTCTTGGAATCTCTTCATAAGACCAGGAGAAAATGTCGCATAATTCTTTGAATAGGGTAGTATAAGATTTGATTTATTCAAGGGAACAATATATGCTTATTTGGATGTTTTCCACGACCCCATGTTTAACTTGAATATCAATCTAAATGGTTTTGGAAATGCTTCCCAAATTTCCTTAAGACATAATAGGATATGATGTGGAAGGTAAGAGGGATGGATCTCGAATATCACTCGAAACGAGGGTTTGTATTTGGGTTTCTTTCTTCTCTCCAAAGGGAAGGAAGGAGGATCGATGGTGAGAATATTCCCAAGGTTTATTTTGCAAAGTCATGACTTCCATAATGGCTTCGTCTGAAGGGAGGACGATATTGAGAAAGTCATGTGATGTTGAAGTGTGGTTAACCCAATAGGGAGAAGAAAATTGATCTAGTTCCTCATCTAGTAGGAGACTAGAATGAGAATCGAGAGATTCTCCTGTGGATTGTCTCACTGGATATGCTAATTCCATCGGTGATAGTGACATGGTATCTCCATAAGATTCTATATATGATGGGCGAGGGATTACCCAGGGGTCATTATAACTGATGGGTTTACTGGTAACCACAGAGATCATATTAATGGAGACCGTTGGGGTGATTTCTGGTGGGGGAAGGGGAAAATTAGAAATTAAAGAGGGATAAAGGCCTACCCCGATGCTTTCACATCCAAAAGAAGACTCTCCTACAAAAGGGACATTTGCATTAAGATGATTCGCACGCCTGGTGTACAAAAGTCTAGTTAGTCTACAATGACGATCTTCCCTTGGTGGGGAAATTTGACTAGTCAAAAGACATTGGATGCAACAAACTTCATGGCGTAGAACGAGGTGCGACCTAAAATAAAATTATAGTTGAGTGTGGTGTCGATCACCTCAACTTCTACCGAAACATTTTTTCCCACAAGTTCAACTGGTAATGAGGGGAGAATTTTGTGGGGTTTTTAAAAATGTTCGTCAAAAGCTTTAAGGATGGTTTAAGATGTGGTAAGTTGGGGAGAACCAAGATCTTTCCAACATGTCAAGGACATGATGCATGTTGTGACACCTTCATCGAGCACTATTCGGAAAATATTTTTATTGAGAGATCGGACAATCATCTGTAATGCCAATTGATGTGATATGCAAGGTTCATTACAATTTCTGTCAAAGGAATAACATTGGATTCTGTAGGGTCAATTCCACATATGGCTGATAATAAGGATTTACGCTGCGTAGGAGAGGACTGCAGTACTTTGAGCGTCGATGTGGCACAAGGGGATTGTGCAAGATATTCTACTATAATATAGTGTTGGGTTTCCCAAGCATTGGTATTATGTGTAGTTTGACGAAGTACTCCATTTGGAGGGCATATGGCAGGTTTGAGAGTTGGTTTCTCTAGTGTGAGAGGTCCATTGGGTGGGGTAGTTGAGGGGGGATCCTTGGGTAAAAAATCTCTTTCTGGAGAATCACAATTCTTGGCTCTAGTAGATATGGTTGCAAATTTAACCATCAAGATATTCACTGATGGGGACTCAGGGTTTCCCCCTGGTGGGGGTGCTTGTGTTTGTGTGATAAGTTGTTGTTGTTGTTGGGGGGGGGGGGGGATTTGTTAAATGAAATGATCCTCTTTACAAATCATGAAGGGATATTTATCCTTTCACTTTATCTTTCCCTCAACATTATTTTCTTGGGTTTTAGGGCCCAGTTGCTCAGAAGAGTTTTTCTTTTTCTTATTTTTATTACCCTTATTTTTTCCTTTGGATTGTTGTGGGTTTTTTGTCACGGTTGATTGCACCATATTAACATTGGAGGTTTGGGCAGGGGGCTTACTTGCAGTGATGGTATGGAAATATGAGCTAGGATTGGTAGCTTTATTCGATTGTCTATGTTGCCCAATCATTTGACCAATTGTGTTTGTGGAAACAAGACCGATCATACCATCGACATGGGGTCCAGGTGTTGGTTTGGTTTGATCATTCGACAGTCGAGGAGCGTAGGATTGGTAGCTTTATTCGATTGTCTATGTTGCCCAATCATTTGACCAATTGTGTTTGTGGAAACAAGACCGATCATACCATCGGCATGGGGTCCAGGTGTTGGTTTGGTTTGATCATTCGACAGTCGAGGAGCGTTAGGAATCAAGTCGTATAACATGCCATATTGAGAGTATACCAAATATAAATATTGGGATCAATTGATAGCTTGTTACTTGGTAATGGCACCTCCCATGGTGACATCTTGAGCTATAGGTGGCAAAATATATTCTGTGAACCAATCAACTAATAATTGATCTGGGATTGTGGCTTTGATTAATCGTCACCGATGCCTCCACTCTTGAATGTGATCTAAAATATGGATGGAAGTTGATTGGAGTAATGAGGTTAAGATCTCAGTACCGGTATCATATCATATAGGTAATTAAAAGTGTGTCAAAAATTCCATGGAAAAGGAATTAAATTCATCAAAGGAGTTACACAATATTTCTATATACCATTTAGTTGTTGATCCTGTAAGGGTTTGCTAGAAAATTCGTAATCGAATAGAGTCGTCCATCAAAGAGTTTGAAGAACACCATAGATGGAAGTTCATCACATGATTATTCATATCTTCTCTAGGTTTTTCATCGAATTTTGGAATGTTTGATGGAAGTTTTGCAGGAATGGGGGGGCAAAAGATGGAATGGCGTATGGGGTGATTAGTCAACCACAAAAGATCTGGAAAATATAAAGTTGCCAAGAACGGGAATTGCTTGTTGACCTGTGGAGGTTGGTGATATGGTCCTCCTCCATGACGTGGTTGTTCTGAAGGTCCACCTCCATAAAGTAGTCCTTTGGGAGGTACGTTACCATAAGGTTGTCCCCCAGGGGTTCCTCCTCCATAGGGGAGTCCTCTAGGAGGTCTGCCACCATAGGGTGGTCCCTCGAGATATCTTCCACCATAGGTTGGTCCTCCAGGGGGTCCTCCAAGAGGTCCGCTACCATAGGGTGGTCCTCTAGGTGAGCCTCTAAAAGGTCCTACACCATAGGTTGGTCCGCCAGGGGGTCCTCCTCCATAGGGGGGTACTCCAGGAGGTCTGCCACCATAGGGTGGTCCCCTAGGGGGTCCTCCTCCATAGGGTGGTCCTC
>CBVK0100483157.1:0-12576 GCA_900067695.1 Picea abies
TAGAGATGATGGGGTTTGTTTCCATTTGGATGCTAGTGATTAGTTTAAGACGGTATGTATAATTCTTACACCACATTTGTACCTCAGGTGATGACACATGGCCTTGGAGAGGCCCTTCTAGATGATTGGGGGCATCACATCACCACATGTGTGACCATTTATGTATTATTTTTCATATCTTGACATTTGTAAAGGAAAATATGAGGGTCAACCCCACTAAGAGACAAGTGTGTTCACTTTTGGTGACTTTGCAGTGCTAGGGTTTCCTTATAAGTAAGAGTAGCGCCCATCTAATTTTTTATCAGCACTTCGTCACTCATTTGTAGTGGGGAAAATTTAGAAAAAAAAATTATTCTCTCTCTTTTGTCTCTTGGATCTCATGCAATATATTTGCAGGATGATCTTTGTGGATGCTATTTTCTTTCTTGGATGATGTATTGTTGCAACTCTAGGGTTTTTCTAGCCTAACAACTTGAAGACATAAGTAGTTGTTGTAATTTCATGGATCTCATGCAATATATTTGCAGGATGATCTTTGTGGATGCTATTTTCTTTCTTGGATGATGTATTGTTGCAACTCTAGGGTTTTTCTAGCCTAACAACTTGAAGACATAAGTAGTTGTTGTAATTTCATATCGTTACTACTATTCTAAAGTGTTAATTACTATCTTTTTGCATGTTACTTTGTCTGGGTGAAACCCTAGGAAGGAGACATAACTATTTCTCTACTTCATAAGTTTTTTTATACAATTTTTGTGAAATCATTCTTTTATAGGGTTAATAACCTAACACCCAAGAGTGTTTACACCTTAAGGTTTTGATCCTACTCGTTGATCCCTTACCTAATTGATTTAGAAGAGAGAAAACAACACGTAGAGCCCAAGAGTATTTGCACCCTAGGTATCATTTTCTTGAAGGTTTACTTCTAAGGCCCAAGAGGGTTTGCACCTTATGGTTTGGACCTCATTTTTCTTATTTGTCTAGTTCAATCTTCAAGGTATTGCAGATTTGACTTCGTAATATTTAAAATACAATGACACTAAATATAAATATATTCTTGTGGTGAAAATTGCATTTAGAATCAATATTCTCCCTCTCAACTATCATACTAACTCCCCAACCCTAATTTTAGCAAACACATGTTATTTATTGTTGTTGTTATAAAAAATTTCTACGACCACTAATTTTTATAATAAATTGTTTCCTACACACTTGGAAAAGTGGCTTAGGATACTCATAATTTACACATAGAAATTGGATAATATAATTTTAGCAAACACATGTTATTTATTGTTGTTGTTATAAAAAATTTCTACGACCACTAATTTTTATAATAAATTGTTTCCTACACACTTGGAAAAGTGGCTTAGGATACTCATAATTTACACATAGAAATTGGATAATATAGTACATGTTAAAGGCTTGTTTTCATGGTAAATTGTTTCACTTTTGAGTACTATTGATCTGTAAACTATAGTGGATATTCCTTTGGAATAGTTCGTTACAACAGATCTAATAAATAACTGAAATCTTAAGATGTCAGACTCTTAATTACAAGTTTTCTTCTTAAAAAAACATATGAAATATTTCAAATGCTAAAAATAGAGAAAATGAATAAATACACACACCATCCACAAAAGAACACAATATATGATCCGAGAAATCCAATACGAGAGAAAACCCAGCTAAAAGGTGAGGTTGCTCTGCTCCCTTTTCTCTGTAGAGTTGTCTTTGACCTGTGGCATGTATGGATACTACATAATATTTCATCCTCTATTATGCTCATGGAATACCACTGTTAAAGGTTTTTCTCAAGTACGAAACAAGATACAATGAAAAAAAATGGAACCCCTTCTCTTCTTAGTGGCTCATTATTTAACATACGTTGATATCCATTTAGGGGTAGGTTTTTAACATCCGCAACCCACAATTGTGATAGGGTTTTGAACCTTCTAGAATATTCTTGAAATTCCTCAAATGGATAGCCCATATGAATGAGTAACAAGAGATGGTGTGGCATCCTCTCGTACCATGGTGGTCAACACGATAGGTCAATTTGCAGGAGGAAAACATTTTTCATCTGAACTTCGATTGATGCACCATCTATACCCTTGGAAAGGTATCAGAGTGTAGAACATCGACAAGGGGGTGTGAAAACTTTCTAGACATTATAACCCCAAAAAACATCATTTAATGCCTCCAATTGGCTCCAAAATGTTCTAGACCCAAATTTTCTAAAATGGAACCTTCCACTAAAATGGACCTACAAATTGAATCCTCTATTTTTTCAACTTTGAAAGGATAAAGATAGATGAAAAAAAATATAATGATCCAATATGGATCAATTATTTCTTCTTGTTGTTGCAAAACATTAATTGTTGTTGTATACTTGTTTATTGTTTTCAATTGCAAAAAACATTGAATTAATTGATCATGTAGTGTCTAAGAGGTCATTATTGAGCTATATAACTTAGTGATTGTCTAGATACTATTCTTCAAATTTTTTATTGTCTTGTACGGGTGAAATAATTACCTCGTTACCTTTATTTCCTCTCCTATACCTAGACCTAACCATAAAGTGAATAAGATAGGGAGCTTTAGGCTCAACTAATCTTTCTATTTGATCACTTGAGGTGACCAGAGAATCCTCCCTTATGGTGGACCTCCTTCCATCACTAAAATGAGGTAAGTATCTACTTAGGTTATAGTGGTAGACCTTAGGTTATAGTGGTAGACACTTCCAATTGTTACACATGATTGGGATCTTGTGGAGAGATTTGCACAAGTACAAATCATGTGATAACACCTACAAGTCATAGAAAAAAATAAGGATGATGCAATCTCATTGTATCTCATTAAAAAAGTATAAATTATAGCATCAACCAGGTCCAAATAAGATCAGGATATTTTGGAGATGGCATGCACTAGAAGGGGGAGTAACACTGATCAACATGAAGTCTAATCACATAGCATTGCAGTTGATAATGTGTTTTTTTTTTAAATTACGAAAAATAATTGGAGAAGATGTGGAAAAGCCTACTAAAACGGAATATGATAGACAAGACATGGAGACTCTAGTTTCCCTCAACATTATAGAGAATATATTTGAAGAAATAGTAGAAGAAAATGATGACTCTATATGAGATGCATAGAATAATCATGGTGAACAATTTGAATCCCACTATGTATATACACATGTGGATGATGAAATTGAAGTTGAAGTTGAAAATGAAGCTCCTTCGCAGCTATAGAAAAATGTGAGGATAATTTAGTAAGACATGAATGAGGCTGCAATGAATTTTGAATTTTATTATGATGTTGAATTAACATTTCTTGGAGAGTGTATTAGAAATACCAAGTATGATAGAGATGAAATTGGGTATGGAAAAACTGTCATAATTGTAGTTGAAGAAGGAACATAAAAAGATGAAGGAAATCATCGCAGTTGTTAAACTTGTTGTGGCATTGGAAGACGAGATGAAAGAAAACTAAGATGGTTTTTATCTTACACAGGTTGACATAAATGTTCTATCAACACTAGAATAAAGTACAAGAATAAGAATATGAAGACAAAGAAGATAAGGAAATATTGAATAATAAAAGTAGAGAAAAAATGAACCTGAAGAAGAAGAAAATGTATGCAAAATATAAAATTTGGAGAAAAAGGAAGAAAAAGATTGTAGAGAATAGAGATAACCATGAGATGCCCCAACATGTAGAGGTAAAGGAGATAAAACAAGTTTTGTTTTAATTTGATCCCAAGTGTTGGAAGCCTGGCTAGAGACATGGCTAAGACTTAGACCAGTAGGCCATCTTGTTGGGAATTTTGTAAGGATTGTAAGCCCACAGAGGCATTGTCTAATATAATATGTAATGACTAGTGAGATTTGTTAATGTAATGGTTAGTGAGAATTTTTAGGGGTAGTAATTAAGTGGGAGTGTTCAAATATTGTAATTACTCCAACTAATTAATGTTTTAGTTGTAGAAATCTCTAGAAGATATGAGTTGTCGAGATTGGCTTTGTTTATTATTAGTAAACCTAGATCTAGATAATTGTTCTCTAGATATTTCTTGAGAGTTATCCTAAGTTTCCTTGGAATAAATTATGTGTATATATATTTGTTTTGTGAATCATTGAATTATCATCTCTTGAGTTGATCATCTTATTGGTTGATCCTTAGCTCATTCTTGTATAACTTCATGTTTTCTCATGAGTTTATACCACTATAGCTATTAGTAGTAATAGTTTGTTTCTTCCATCATATTGTTTTCCTTGTTTTCCTTCGCATTAGCTTGGTGTATTTGGTATATCTCTATTTCTAGGATGCATTTACATTAACTGAACTGCTATGGTTTTCTCATGTTGCTAAATATTTGTTTCCGCATTTTCCTTCGAACGATCATGGTTTCCTTTAGGACTTAGGTATTTGAAGGATGCATTTACATCAACTTCCCCTTATGAATAAATCAAAACATGTCCTTGTTCTTTTCTAACATCCTCTAATGTTAGTACAATCACCCTCCTTTTGCAAGTTTTTTTATTCTCCACACTAGAATTCCAAGTCTTACCTACATTGAGAATTTTATTTCAACTTCCTAGATACTCCTTATATTATGTGCTTCATGTCTCCATCACTCTTCGCCCAATACACACTCTCATATAGCTTCTCTAATGTAAATCTAAAGTTGCAAGCTCTTCCTCCAAATTTTTATCTTTTGTGATAGTCTCACATTAATTGATATAAGTCAACAAAATTGAATATCAAAATCAAAAAATAAGTGATATGTAAAACTCCTATTACAAATCCATTTCATATGGCATTATTACTAAATTTTCCCTTGATTCTATATGGCCCAATATTCCTCATTGATTTGAAACACTAGGGTATACCCAAATTTGTTTTCCAAATTTTCATTCATTGATAGTTAGTTGCATACTTTTATCCCTTGAACTATGTGATTTTGTAATTTTTATTATTTCATTAAGATTTCAAACTACATCCCTAGTGAATAAAATGACTAATATGTTCTAAGTTATTATGTTTTACTTTTATTTTTTGGGTGTAGCTAGGTTTTATTGTTAGATCATATCAATTTAGTATTAGCTGTTATCAAATTATGTTTAAGAATGTTCCATTCATCTCAACTTTGGCTTTTTTGGAGGCTTCATTCCCATCCCATGGGTCTTCTTTAACATTTCCGGTTCTCTTGGCTCAATGAACACCTAAAAATTTTTGGGCTTTTGGTTCCTTGATGTCTTCCCCCAACCCCAAAGACTCTCTTCTTCCAAAGGTTGTCTTATAAATTGGTTTGACATCACAAAACTCCATACATTTTTTTCCATGGGCTTAGTGCCCACCCATATTTCTGTCTCTTATGACATCACAAAACTCCATACATTTTTTTCCATGGGCTTAGTGCCCACCCATATTTGCTTGCATTTTTGGTTTTGGATGCGACATTCCCACCTAGAATCCTCTATTTTGTTGCATCACCTTTTAGAACTCCTCTACACTACATCATCTCCCTCAAGAAGATATTTCTTTTTGTATCTTAATATATTTGGAATTTACCCTACTCAACTTTTCTACCTAGGTATTACTTTTTAAATCTCTAGATCAATACATTACTTTTCTCTTTCATCACGCATCCCCAAAAGGATCATTCTTTAGATAAGGATGATAAATACCTCTTTCCCATAGCTTATGGATTGGCCAGTGCCACTTTTTAAATCTCCAGATCAATACATTACTTTTCTCTTTCATCACGCATCCCCAAAAGGATCACTCTTTAGATAAGGATGATAAATACCTCTTTCCCATAGCTTATGGATTGGCCAGTGCCCTTATCAAATCATTGTATCATAAAACTATGGTTTCCACTCATACTTTTCAGTTGGATATTAGACTCTCCTTGACCAAAATGCATGGAGATGTTTTGGATTCTTGGATCCATATCCTAGTAGCTTATTTAAAACCTAACTAGATATATGAATAAATATCAATTCTTACTACATGTATCTAACCACTAAGAGGGACTTATGAAAGATTTATGGTAGTCCCACACTACTTCATATATCTGCATTAAAATCAATGAGGAACGATCCAATAATGACACATAAATATGATTTGCCAAATGAGAAAGAGACAGATATTAGACTCTCCTTGACCAAAATGCATGGAGATGTTTTGGATTCTTGGATCCATATCCTAGTAGCTTATTTAAAACCTAACTAGATATATGAATAAATATCAATTCTTACTACATGTATCTAACCACTAAGAGGGACTTATGAAAGATTTATGGTAGTCCCACACTACTTCATATATCTGCATTAAAATCAATGAGGAACGATCCAATAATGACACATAAATATGATTTGCCAAATGAGATCCATTATTCCAAGATTTAAGAAGAAATTTATATATCCTAAGTTATTTTTCCAAAATGTGTGGATGGTTGTAGATACAACAAGATTAGGGACCAAATATACAAAAATTTGAAAGGTTTTCACCAAGATCTAAGTCAAACTCCAAAAATGGTATTTTGAAGAGGTACTTGTGCCTAAATTTAATTGTCTTGTTCAATATTTTTGGTAACGAAGTAGTGATATTTAAGATCACCACCTTAAACCAAGTATTTCTTTGGGCCCTATCTATGGAACACAAATTAGAGAAATGAAATAATTTCATTCCCTTTTGTAACCTTAACCTTGGCTCACTATAAAGCCCTAGCACTAACGCCCTACCTCCTAAAACTATTATAACCCCTTACATATTTCCTAAGGACATCCTCCTAATCTACTTGGAGATCAAACTACCACTTCCCATCCTTCATGATGGTACCACTATAATAAAAATTAGAATTGTGATGTTGTAGTCTGTAAATTTTCATAGTGTCAGGCCATTTCCAAAACATTATACATTGATAAGAAAGCCCTTGAGTATTATGGTGCACCTCCTTTCCCTCATCCTTCTTCTCAACCTGATATCGTCCCTCTTCCTAACCCTACACAATTCATCCATCCTTAATTTTAATGACCAATGAAACTTTTACACTGCCATTAAACCTCATTGTTACTCACAATTTCTAAATAAAAAATCAACTTGCTACCATCATCCTCGACAATGGAAACCAAAAGAACCTTATTTCCCATAATGTTTTCAACCATATGCATATTTCCACTACCCCAGACCCCTCACCCTATCATATTGGCTAGGTACAATGTCATGACCCTCTTCTACCCATTAATAAATATTGTGCAATCACCTTTTCCATATGACCTTTGTGAGACACAATTGAGTCTATTTAATATTGGGTATCCCATATGAATAACAAAAAAAATTTCTTGAAAAATCTCACTACAACACCTATCACCTCTTTAAAGATGGAAAAAAATACAAGATCACCTTTTATTCACCTATCACCTCTTTAAAGATGGAAAAAAATACAAGATCACCTTTTATTCTATATCTTTACCTTTCCATAAAAAAACCAAACAAGTTAGCATACACAAATGATTAACTCTCTTTGTTTTACCTCTCATCCAAACACCACATCCAATCACTTTGTCCCTCTTCTAGATTTCGCAACTAGTTCATTCTCACCCTCAGCATTCAACCCCAACTAATTTTAAATACCCTTAGGTTACATTGACACCTAGTATTTCCTTTTCCTCTCTCTCCATCCCTCTACCTCATTCCCTCCTTCCACTAATGCTACCAGTGGCTGGAATATGACATCTACAACATATACACTAAATTGTACATTTCACACTTCTCTTGTACTAGATAGTTGGATTCACAAGCACCAACCCGTAGACACTACACTTTTGCTAACAATAGCTACCACATCTATTGTTTTATATTAGATATGTATGATTTATCTCCTTACAAACAATATATTTTGGTCCTTCAACACTCCAAGCATCTTAGCAACAATATAATGTTTCTTCCCACAACACCAAAAATGCATTATCACTCTCTTTTTCCTCAAGAAATGATGGATCACATCCATGTAACCCCTTAGAAAAATCCTATAGATTATCCCTTGTGCATTTTGAACAAGTTCCTTGATCCCATAGTGCAACTCAACCAAGAGAATTCACATTATCTTGCTATTACACCAACCTTGGTACATAATTCCACTAACATTATAGTGGACTCTACCACATAGTCTTGGTGCAAAAACCATTATTAGTGGAGTCCAATTATTCTACATAGTCCAAAACAAGTTACGCACCGCATCTTGAACATGGCTTTCACTGAGGCCACCATTACAAATTGTCTTCTAGGCATCCAAGGAGATCTATGGTAGACATGGTATATGAATCCGAGTAAGTATGATTTTGTATTCCTCACTATCACTTGTCCCAATGAGAAGGCTACATTCTTGACAATAAGGTACAGTTCATCTTTTCAATTCATTTTTGGGTCAAGTCTTTTCACATGGAGGAATCCTCTATTTTCTTCTATTGTACACTCTCACAATAGAGAATTTTTACCCAATGTTTCACATTATTCCATCTATACGGAGTCGATGAGGAAACAATCACCATTTATCATATAAGAATGTTTCTTTCAACATCTTTTCTCAACGTAGAGACTTTCATAAACTAGGAGGAATGTGATACCTCTTAGCACTTCCAAAATCATATGCAATGATTTAGTCTATAATACTGCAACCCAATCTCTTAGAGCCTCTTATTTGTCACTATAGCTCTTGTTCACTAGAAAGACTCACATGATTTATTTCATGGGATTAGGAAATACTAGGACCACCAATTTGAATCTAAGACAAATGGAATTTCTTCAACATGGGTAATGTATTCAATCTACAACTATAGTTAGTGAGTAATATACAATGGATATCTTTATTCAACTCAACTTTGATCATGTTTGTCGATCTATTATTCAATAGTATTTTCATTCCACTTGGACAATTTACTTATCCCAATAAAAATGTTCACTCTTTTTGTCCACCTTAATTTATGACTGCCTCTACTATGAATTTTTATATGTATGTATCCACCTCTTTTTATAGTTCAATAGTTAGCATTTTGTTTTATTGATTACAACCATTTTCTTCCTCTTGGATTCTTTACTAATTTGGGAGGAAAGAGGGGGAACTTTAATATGAAACATGAGGAAACACCCACCAAGAAGGGCACATGACAAGCAGGGCTCCACTCTTAAGGGTGCATTCCCAGATTTGTAGCTACAATAATTAATAGTTAGTAGCATACTTTTATCCCTTGATATATGTGCATTTTCACGTTTGGAATTTCTTGCATCCTTCAAAATGAAAGAAACTACTTTAATATTTCGTTTAGTGTTCCACTGCATATAAGTGTTTAAGAAGTTAGTTGTGGATCCATTAAAAAAACTATAAGAAGGACTTGGGATGAGTGGATAAATTGAGCAATCTATTTTGATCTATATCATTTTCTTCTTATTTGTATGTTGTTCCTGGGTTTTATCATTAGATCCTTTCTATTTCACTCATATTCAAGTCATTTAAGAACCCGTATTGTAAGGAACTTTCTGAATATGTACCATGACCAAATCGTCAATTGAAAATGAATGAATTAAGAGACCTATTGTGGTCGATCCTTCTCCTTACGCTTTCTCTCTACTCCTTTAGTCATTCTTGGACTTGTGCACTCACATGTGGATATATCCACTCAACTTACTAGCATCATCGCTCCTCATGTCAATTGGAAAATCAACCAACTTTGCTAATTCTCTAGAATTCAATTCACATACAATTTTAAAATCCCAAAATCCCATTACCCTATTCATAGAGCTTTTATACATGAATTCATCCATCCCACAACTTAATCCCACTATTTTGTTTTTTCTCTATTTAGAAATGTCGAAATATTTCCAACACTGTAGTTAACCACATTTGTTTATCCATATATGTAAATGTGATATANNNNGATATAAGTGTGATGTAAAATAACATTTCACATTTGTTTATCTCCATGTACTTCCATCACATCCTTAAAAATTGGTATAAAAATCTAGTATCTATGGATCTAGTATAATTTTCTTCAATAACCTATGCAATTGCACCCCCTCCTTCAAGAATAGATCCATGAAATATATGCTACATCATTTTCATTATTCCAATACATAAATCCATGAAATATATGCTACATCCTTTTTATTCTTCCAATACATGGACTGTAACAAAACATGTCAACCACAACAAAAATTGCATAAAATCTACATTGGGAAAGCCATTGTGTTCAAAATAGTCCAATATTGAGAACTATTAGAGATATAAGGCTTACTATGTAATAAAGTCACTTTAAATGAATTCAAAATATGTTAATGTTCACTTTTTGTGTAAATTAGTTTGTCTCACATTGATAAGTGAAAATAATCTGCTTAATGAAAATTGATATCTAAGGAGATAAACTCCTTTGTAATAGATGCATCGGTTATTCATTGATAAGATCACATGGTTTTATCGTGAGTATATTTATTGAGTTTAGTTATGTGACTCAACCTTGTCTAAGGTTTCGTCATTTAGATATCTATATCATTTTGTAATATTGTATTAGAGAAGGAAGCCATATAAAGAGTCTCGGGACTTTGAAAGACAAGCTTTCCACTCTTGTGACTTCAATAGTCTGAAAGCCATGAAGTGCGAAAATTCATGGAGGCAGTAAGGGTTTTATTGCATTTCTACAGTTGATCTCTCTTGTGACTTCAATAGTCTGAAAGCCATGAAGTGCGAAAATTCATGGAGGCAGTAAGGGTTTTATTGCATTTCTACAGTTGATCTCTATCATATTTATAGTATCTACAACTATGGTTCGCGTAACCTTTCTTTGCATCCATAGGTAATTATTTTTTTCTCAATAAGGATCATAATTGATCATTCATGGAGATTTCATTAGAGAAGTAATTGTGTTTTAATTTCTATACGTTAAAAATGAGGTTCCATATGAAATTAATGAATAAAAACCTTTTGGGAATTTTGAAAGGAACCAAGGAAACACCTACAAATATGAACAATTTGATAGAATGGAAGGCAAAATATGATAAGGTAAAAGCCATTATTTTCCTTTCCCTCTCAGATTCATAGCTACATCACATAGATATGGACAAATCATCTAAGGAGACCTGGGAAGATATCAACAAGTTATTTGGGGCACAAGTAATGAATGCAAAATTTCCTTAGAAATTACAGTTACTCAACATTAACATGCCATATGAAGCCACCATGTCAAGTCACATTAAAAATATAATATCTATTAACAGACAACTTGCAGAAGTCAAGGTATTAATTGATGAGGAGGATGCAAAGGCTATTCTCCTGAACAATTTCCACCTAAATAAAACAATGTTATATTTACCCCGAGTCAACTACCTTCACAAAGTGTGGACTAAATGATTGCAACATTTCTATCAAAAGAAAAGATAACTAGTGAAGGTGATAGCGAATCAAAACTTGCATTCTATGCAATAATCAACCACAAAAGATTAGAAAAAGACAAAGAGGAAATATAATGACACTATTGCAAGAAGTTAACCTATATGGCTTGGAATTGTATTCAATGAACCAATGAGGTTCTTAAGTCAAAGGTCAAAGATAAACAACATATAGTCATTGTAGCCATGATTGAATATCCACTAAATCGTGATAGTGGTGAAGAATGTACCGAAGAAAATGGAATTTATGCATTTTATGAATCTAGCGCTTTAAATATAGGAAGGGATCAATTAACAATTAAAAATGCATTGTTTCAAAATTAGTTAGAAGTTGTGAATCTAGGGAAGGATCCGTAAATAGTTGGAGAGACATGCATTGGATTGTAGTTTTCTAGTGTGGTTACATGGAATGCATGTGGATTGTTGTCCAGTAATTGATTTCAGGATATTCATGATTCGTGAGTTCAGGGAGGTAGAGTCAGAGAACTCGAGAATTTAACTGAACAACTACACCATAAAAGAGTTATGAGGCAACTTGATGGAGCTCAAATGGATCTATAAACTATGTTCAAAGAAGAAGCTTCTACATGATGTTATTGATGTTTAATGTTCACTTTATGTGTTTTATATTCAATATATGTATTTTATTGTAGTAGTGTACGCCTTATGGTGGTGTATTAGAGATATAAGTCTTATTATGTAATAAAAACACTTTATGACTTTTGAATATCTTAATTATAACTTTTTGTGTAATTCGATCTACGCCACATTCATAAGTGAAAATTATTTTCTTAATGAGCATCGATATACACGGTGGTAAACTCCTTTGTAATATATGCACCAGTTATTCATTAATAATATCATGTGTGTAATGGCCTCCTCGTTACGACAACCACTTTAATAAAATGTGCCAATTTTATTTTTTTTAAGGTGTGTGCGCGCGTGTAGAAGTAACAAACACACTTGACTCTACGTTGCCACTCGACAACCAACAAGACGCAACCACAATGTTCATCACAAGAAGTCTGAAGGCATACAATGAGTAACTGCAACAATATGCAACCATAGGCATAAGGCGCACAACACAAACATTTAACGACATACTGGGGATGCACAGTAAGAACATAGAGG
>CBVK0100483160.1:0-13121 GCA_900067695.1 Picea abies
GTGGGTTTGGGACCCTTGTTTTAATTGTTTTTGTGGCGAGGATGTTTCTTGTTGGGACAGGGGCAGACTCAGGGTCCAACTCTAACAACACACCAACAAACCCTAACTACTGGCCCTTTTGGAAACACCTGTGAAGTAGATGAAGTCTCACCCAAAGTAGCAATAGGGGGGTTGCAGGACACAGGTGTCTACAACCAGGGGAAATGAAAAGGGAATCCAGAACAACAACATAGTTAACCTAGCTATCCTTAACAATATTGTTCTTACTTCATGAAGTTATATCTTTGATCTAACAATCATGCAATAACAATATAATAGAGAGAAAATAACACAACATCAACCACAAAGAACAACAATATGTACGTGGTTCACCCTCTCCCTAGGGCTACATCCACAGAACTATGTTTCTTGATATATTAGATGGAAAAATAAAGTTCTATCTACGTACTTAGTTGCATATCTCTTTCTCTCTCTCCCCTCCCTGTGCACCTAGCTGCAAGGTTGATCTTCGCACCCAACTGAAGATCCAAACTACAAGAATGTTCTTACAACAAATCACTTCTCTCTCACACAACAACAACAACCATAACCATTAACCAACAACCCTCTAGATTATTCTCATCCTTTATTTGTACATTACATGATTCACAAACAACCTTAGACCGAAGTCTAGCTGTCAAAACCCTAGATGCCAAAACCCTAGGTGTCAAAACCCTAGGTCCCACATAACCCACGTTTTCAGGGATTTTCTAGCATGTCCTTCTTTCTTTTCTGCGAGGTGCTCCAAAGTATATGTTGGTGTCTTCTTCTGCTTACTAAGTTTTCCACGATCCATATTATTGGATGCTTTGTCTTCCTTGATTTTCTCTTTCACCGGCTTACTTTTCCTTACTCTCTCCTTCTTTTCTTCTTCTTTAACCACTTCGACCCTTCCTCGATTTGTGTGCCTTTCGCGTAGTTCATTCTTTGTCTTTCTTCTTCCTTAGTCTTTTCCTTCTTCCTTAATACATAACCAAGGGCCAACATTGCTTCTTGGGATTCTTGGTTTTATCTTTCTGTTGGGACACTAAGGCTTTGTTGGAGGTACCGCCAATGTTGACCACTCCAACTTGCACAAGCTTATCTTGCTCTCTTGGGACTCAAGAGAGGGATTTTTATAAGCAGTCCCTAGAGATTCTCTAGTGGCATAGTAGGTAGATAAAAAATATGAATATGCACCAACAAGCTTAGCAAGAATACTATATATGAAACACTCTTCTTCCAGCTTTCGGTTACATTCTTCACATAAAATTTTAATTGTTTTGAACTTAGATAAATAGTATTCAATGAAAGAAAAATCATTTGGACTTAAAGTCATTATCCTAGTTTCTATCTGGTGGTCTCGAATGATATTTTGTTTACCAAACACAGGTTCACTATTTTCCCAAGCTTCATCAAGGTCATCAATTCCTTGAAGGTGAAACCTTAAATCAGGAGAGATGGACATTCCAATTATCTCGCATGCTTCGTCATTCCTATTTTCCCATTTGATTTTATTTTCATCATCACTAGGTTCAAGTTCTTTCCCCATGGTAATATGGTACAATCATTTACTTCTTAATAAACCTCCATATGGGAATTCAATTTGAAGTAGTTGGTGCTGGTAAGAAGAAGATCATTGGAAGAATCCATATTAAATATGTAGATAATATGGATTTAAAAACTAAAATTGACGGTCTGGATAGAAGGATCTCAAAAAATTAGGTTGTTTTAAAAAAAACAACAATGAAAATAGACTTTGAGTGTGAAGGGTATGCCCTTTTAAAAAAATCATAAACGGTAATCAAAGAGCCACGTGGCAAGTAGAAGTTGGTCCATGTGGTGATACCCCTCCAAATAACCTCACTTTTACAAATAATTTTCTTTATGAAGTGACCCACTTTTATAAAAAGAAACGGGGATCACTTTTACAATGAAGTTACTTTATAAAACAAAGTTGCATGTAAAATAAATAACTTTAAAATAAAATATTAAAGCTACTTATAGTGATTCAAAAAATCATAAACGGTAATCAAAGAGCCACGTGGCAAGTAGAAGTTGGTCCATGTGGTGATACCCCTCCAAATAACCTCACTTTTACAAATAATTTTCTTTATGAAGTGACCCACTTTTATAAAAAGAAACGGGGATCACTTTTACAATGAAGTTACTTTATAAAACAAAGTTGCATGTAAAATAAATAACTTTAAAATAAAATATTAAAGCTACTTATAGTGATTCACTTTTATACTTGAAGTGAAATACACTTTACAATGGATGCATGAACTTAAAAAAAAAAATTAACAAAATAAGAGACTTGAACTCAAGATATCTTACTTAATAAGGAAAATTTTAACCAAGTGAGCTAGAAAACCATATTGTATTGTTTAGAAGGAGGATTGAGGTTGTTGTTGTTGATGATGATGACAGTCTTGGAGAGCATGCTAAAAAAAAACTCTTTTCACACAAGAAAAAAAATTCACTTCTCGATGACAACAAGGGTTAGATCTCGGTTAGATTACTTGGAAATGCACCCTTTCCAATATGTTTTTGATTTTCCGAGAACACACAGGGAATGGGGAAAATAGCATATGCATATCCAAAAGAGTAGAAACCCAAAAACAAAAAATAGAAAACCAAAATTATACTCCACAAAAATTTAAAACGGGCGTATTCGGTCTTTATACCTCTAGATCTGACTGAAATGGTCATATCTTGGGAAAACAAAAATCTTTTCGAGTGAAACAAAAAGTGTTCCTGACTAAAATGATCCCTCTCGATGCAATGGAATAGTCCTCTCAGCCAAGAAATGTATGGAAATGGTAGAAACCGGAGACGAGACAACTCAACTTCACGATCTCAATCTACAATGGGAGCGGGCCTTTAAACAGGCTCTGATACCATGTTCGACAACACGGGTATTCCAGCATAGGAGGAAAATATTTAATAACCACTCACAAAACTAGATAAAATATTAACACACTGATATTTTGACTTGGTAAAACCCCTATGGGGAAACATCCATGACCCCAACCAACGTGGCCACTTGGAGCAATTTATTAATGCAAAAGAAAATTATTACAGAGAGATTTACAAGAGATTTTCTCATAATCGATCATCAAAAAAATATCCTACATGCTCTGTAAATAGATATCATGGACCAATCAGGTGTTAAGCAATGGATCAATGTAGCCATTAAGATCGAGACGAATATGAACCATCAGATCACTCTATGTCGGGAACATATCATGATCGTCATATTTCCTAACTACAAATGAATACTAAAGAAACACACTAAGAAACAATTTTTTACCTAATGACACATTAGACCAAGTATATCTTAACTAACTCAAGTGTCTAAATATCCTAACAATTGGTATAAGGCATTAACAACCGAGTTTATACATAGCCAGATACAATTTAGAGAAATTTTCTTAGTTGATCATGATAATTATCAATTTGAAACATTGTTTTATGAACTGTGTGAGATTGGTAGAGGGAAACATGAATCTTTTAGACATTTTAGTATGAGGTTTTTATAGATATATCATTGGTTTTGTGAAAGTGATCATCACTCTAACCAATTAATGTGTGAGTGGTTTTTGCATGTTCTTTCCATTGATAAAGAATAAAGTTTGTCATTAGTATGTGAGGAGGATTCACAAAGTCAATAATATTTGCCACTAGATATTTTACCTTCATGTGAGACCAACTCCCCAGTCTTAAATGAGATAGAGCATCTAGTTAAGGAATTGTTATCACAAGATGAGGTTGAGGATCTAGAAGGCACATGTTTGCAATATAGTCTTGTACAAAGGTATCATATTATTGAACACACCACACCAATGGAATATGTGTTATAATATGAACTATCATTCAATTAGAAAGTGAAGAATATGGCATGCACTAATATGAGGTTTCTTGTACAGAGAAAGAGAAATGATTTACAAATTCTTTATACTCTCTTGTCAAAGACACCAAAAGGTTATTGGATTCTAAATATTATTATATTATGTTGCCAAAATACTTTGAAGATGTTGACCCACCTATGGGACAAAGTCTTTTGACACTCCATTCACATACAATATAGAGTTTGACGTCCAAGAACAACAAGAATAAAATGTCATGGATGATACCTTGTTTCTCAATGAAAATGCATCTTCCCAAGAAAATATTGGAAATGATCCCTTGCTACTTATTGATCATGCCAAGCCCAAGATTGATGAATGTCTAGTTTAAAACATAATTTTGGAAGACATTCAATATTTGATATTTAATGAGGAATGCAATATAATTATAGAACAATTAGATCTCATGGAGGAAGAAATCCTTCATCTTGAACCACTTTCTATGCACAAAAAGGGTAATGATTTGGAAAAAGAGGTAACCATGGTGAGTACCACTGTAGAGAAACAAATCACACAAGACCATGATGAGGTACATGAGTTTTTTTCAATTTTTTTCCTTGCTTCCAGAGATTACAATAACATATCGTATGATATCATTGTTTGGTGGATGGAATCCTCATTCTCTCAAATTTATTTTCAAAGTGGTATGCATGTTGTACTTCTAGCTTTAAATGGAATTTATAATTCCTTAATTTAACATTTCACAATATACCAATCTCACATGCTCATGATTAACACATAAAACCTTAGAAATAACCTCAGAAACAAGAGTATCCTTTAATGGCTACATTGGCATGATGATTACACCTGATTTTGGATATGTCAGTCTAGTTAAGCTAGAAGTATGGAAATTACGTTTTTATTTCATTGATTTCAGATTTATTCTCCCATGTTAGTTTAGTTTTTCCAATTTTGATTGTTTTGAGAATTCCTTCTTGAATTTATTTTAGTTTACCCTTTAGGTAGGTAGTTTGTATGTATTATATTTTGTCAATTTTAGTATGTCCTTAAATTTGTAGTTTAGTATATATGGTATGTTGAAATATTAATTAATTATCGAAAATGATTAATTAATAATTGTAGGGATAATTAGTTATTGAGATTGGTTGTCATTGATGTCAACCCTTGAGAGAAGTTGCATGTCGAAGTAAATTGGCAGAAAACAAAAGACAATTAATTATTGCAGGGATAGTTAATTATTGGAGAGATAATTAATTATTGGAGGAAAAGAAAAGTGGAGTAAACAAAAGATAATAGGTTGCATGTGAGTTGCATGTGAGTTTCTTGTCATTGTGAAATGTCTCCTATATAACATAGAGAAGATTCCATTGCAAATCACTTATGTGTATTCACTTCTGAGAATACAGGTTTCATTGATGTCAACCCTTGAGAGAAGTTGCATGTCGAAGTAAATTGGCAGAAAACAAAAGACAATTAATTATTGCAGGGATAGTTAATTATTGGAGAGATAATTAATTATTGGAGGAAAAGAAAAGTGGAGTAAACAAAAGATAATAGGTTGCATGTGAGTTGCATGTGAGTTTCTTGTCATTGTGAAATGTCTCCTATATAACATAGAGAAGATTCCATTGCAAATCACTTATGTGTATTCACTTCTGAGAATACAGGTTCGAGATCTGAGGCAGTGAGTCGAAGACATATAATTCAAGTGAAGTAAGAATTTTGCAGGAGCTGAGAGTAAAGAGAAGGGGTTTCATACAGAAACGCCTTGATTATATCTGCGAGTTTCAGGAGGAAAAGCTCAGGCATCTCTGGGTTGTAGTTAGGAAAAGAGAGAATACCCATAGGCAGACAGTATACACAGTCGCAGACTTGTGAGGAAAATTTCAATAAGATTAGGGATTAGGAACTCAGTTTATCTTCAAGGTCAAGGTATGGTTTCCTAAGTGTGTTAGAGAATTATTCTAAAGAAATCAGGAACAAGTATGTCTCAATGAGTTATGATAATTTGATTTTGAGAATTCTCTTATGGTTTTTGGCATGAGGAATAAGTTGTTGCAGTCTTGATGAGATATTTATTTCAGTAGCAACAAAATAGGTATAAGAAGTAGCAACAACAACAGGTTATCAATCACAACAACAGAGGTAGTGACAAGGTTTTCTACAATTATAATTCAAGGCAATTGGACAGGGAAAGGAAAGGGGTTTGTAGCCTCCTTCTTGTTGGAGCCAGAAAACTAGGGAGTTAGAGCTTCCTTCAGGTTGAAACCTGTAAATAGTGGGTTGGAGCCTCCTTCAAATTGTAGCTGGAAAAATAGGAATATGGTGCTTCCAATGAATGTACTCTTTGATCAATAAGAAAAGAGTTACATGTTTTTTTCCCACATTAGGTTTCCACATAAAACTTTGGTGTACTATGTTTATGCATTGATTTATGGTATTGATGCTACATTGAATGTTTATTGAAGATTTATATTGTGCTTAAAGAAATAAAAGTACTAATATTGATTCACCCCCCCTCTCAATATTCCAACAATTGGTATCACAGCAGGTCCTTTAGGAATTCATCTAACAACTGGTAGGAGATCATGGAATATGATAAGATTGGAGCACCAAGGTTTGATTGTAATACCCCAAGACCGATCCCCAGATGAATTGTAAACATGTTTTATAGGCTGGTGAGCCAAGTGATTATAAGTTAGGAGGCTTATATGATGATTAGGCCGGAGAGCCTATATGCTTCAGTCCAATCAGCCTATTTTTGTATATGTAAACACTCATATTATTAATATAAATACATTGTTGCATGTATACCGACCACAATAAAATAGTATGGGGGAATAAACTCCACTAGGAAAGGAAGGGGAGGGATAAGAGTTTAGGAAAGGGGATAAGCTATTGTGCTTATCAAAAAAAGGAATATTATATTATTATTTCCTAAATACTATGGTGAGGATAATTGCTTTATCCTAAGTCTCATGGAAGAGGGAATGAATCCCAAGTGGAGAGAAACAAGCTCCAGAAGATCCATGTGTCAATCATGGCACATGAAAATATAGGTGGGGGGAAATAGTATGTTTTCCCATCTTTCCCCATTCACTCATGCATTCACACACTGATCCCTCCTCTCCATCGTCGACCTATGCATTATTCATGCACCTCTGGAACTTCCAGGCGTTTTGAGCTATCACGTACCTTACCTATGAATCACAATGCACCTGTACTTTTCCTGAGACCGTACCATGACTTAACGATTTGTTGTTGCTGCCAACGCAATTCCTTGATTGATTGTGGCTTACTGCCATCATCTGGTCTATACCTGAGATTTGTTGCTTCCATCACCCTTACTCGATTGACTAAGGAATTGAACTGGAGAAGTAGGTTGTCAGGTCTGTGGGTTTGAAGAGGCAGGTTTTTTGGCCCGTGGATTGAAGAAGAAGGTTGTCATGCTTGTAAGAAACTCTCTCCATATGAGAGAGGTTTTTGGGGAAGTGATTTTCCCATAGGGAGCCCAACAAAAACTATAGTACTCTGAGAATTCTTGTCTGACTTGTTGTTGAAGCCTTAGAAGGGAAGTGGGGCAGTCAAAGGAATGTTGAGCAGAGAAGGGGCACACTTCCTGGGGTGGGATAGAAATGTGGGGAATGAGAGGTTGTGGGATGTTAGTGTGAGTTGGCTCTTGGGAAGAAATCATTCATGTTGATTGTGAAACTTTTGGTTGTCTCATCCTATCTTAGGAATCCCTTTACCTGGGTGGAGTTTGGTCCCATCTCAGGGGTGACCCACTGCTGAGAGTGATGAGTAGAGTGGTCTAAGACTAGGAGGTTCGTGGAAGGTATGCACATAGTTGGTGGTAATCTATGAAAATATAAGTACCATTTATGTGTTCATTTGCATGTTGTGTATTTGTACATGTCTTATATTTATGAGTTTTTCCTGTATATGTTGTATGTATAAGCTTACTATTATTTCTGCATTAATATGTGGATTAGAAGAATGTAATTGTCTGTTAATTTTTATATGTATGATGTTCCACAAGAGTTTCTATGTGGAATATCTCAGCAGGTCTATGGTTGGGTATGTACATTTTTTAATATCATAAACATGAGAAGTTCTCAATGTGGCAGTCCTCGGCCTTGGAGGCCGGGGTGTGCTACAAATTTGGTTTCATAACTTAGCAGGAGTGTTTTATGGAGTAGAATGGCCCGACCTGGGTGGCTGGGGATGTTACAATATGCTATTAGAGCTCCAGTTTTCAACACTGATCCTGGATGGGCCGTGTAAGTGGAAATTGAAGGAAACGTTTCAGAGGGAATTGTTGTCGAAATGGACAAGATTGGAGTTTCAGAACATCCATGAGTGCCAAGAGGGCGATGAGAGCACACCTTAACTATGTCTGAAAGCTCCGAAGGTGTAGTGGTTTGAGAAATCTATCAAAGGAAAGAAACCACAATAACCATGGTTTTGGGGCCACAAAGTTAATATTTGGGCCGTCGGATCTATTCGGGAGAACGTAGATCCTTCACAGTCGTCATATTTGGGAAAATAGCATGGTTTTTAACCCTTCAAGTCCTTCAAACTTCGTTGCTTCGACAAATTTTAATATTTTGACAAAAGGAGGTAAAATCACCCACGCTTCGAAGTCCCGAAGTGGATCTACATTGTAGATCGGTTGGAAGAAGGTGGATTGTTGGATCCCCGAGTGGTTCGTGAGTTCGACACTCTAAGGAAATTTGTTTGTGGTTGGGTGGATGGAAGAGTTCCCCAAAGTCCTGAAGTCTCGGACTAATATGGACCGTCCCTTAATTGAAGAGATGTGTCTGCACATTATCCTGTTCAGAATTTCGACATCCGACAGTTTGGGGGTGCGCTGATGTTTAGCAGCAAAATCCTTCAAAACCCAAAGTTTTGAAGTCCCGGAGCCCTAAAGTCCCGAAGCTCCAAGGAACACCTGTTCATAATTTCAGTGTCAAATAGCTTGGGTTTGGGTTGGTGTTCAGTAGCAAAATCCTCTGAAGCCTAAATTTCTGAATTCCTAGAGCCTCGAAGCGCCAAAGCTTCGGGGAACACCTATTCAGAAATTCGGCGTTCGGGTGTTTTGACATGCTTTGGAGTAGAATTTTCCAAAGTATCGGAGCCCCAAAGTCCCGAATATCCAAGAAAAAATTGTTCGAAATTTCGACATTCGGGAGTTATAAAGTATGTTGGTGTGAAATCTTCTGAAGCCTAAAGTGTTGAAGTCCCGAAATGGAGAAGTGACGTGGCATGTTGACATCACCTAGGGTGATGTGGACCTGTTCGGGAGATCAAAAGTTCGACGTTCGAAAGATGTGTTGTGTTATAATGAGAAGTCCTCTGAAGTCTTGAATCTCCAGATCGTCGAAGTAGTAAAGGTCCGGAGAGAGGGGGTTCGGGATTTTTGAAGTGCTTTTTTGTGAAAACCTCTGAAGCCCGGAGTTATGAAGTCCCAAAGTGTCAGATGGGACATAGCATGATGAAGTCACCTAGGGTGATGTGGACCCACTTTACTCTTGCCACATGTCAACTAGAATCGTGATTTTGACAGGATTTTTGTACCAATTGTGACATGACACATGTCACTCATTGGTGGGGCCATGTGTCACCACCATATTGTTGGAAACGATACTAAGTGGACCCTGGAAGTTCAGAAGTTCGATATTCAGGAGAAATTGTGTAGGTTTTTGCAAGAACCTATGAAGTGTGGAGATCTGGAGAACTTCGCCAATTCCTCATTCGAAGGGAATGTTGTGTTGTATAGGCGGAACCTCTGAAGCCTGAAGTTCCAGAGCTCCAAATTTCTGAAGAAAGGTATGTTCGGAACTATGCCAATTCGGCGTTCGGGGAAAATGAAGTGTGATGAAGGTGAAACCTGTGAAGCCCAAAGTTTTGGAGCCCTGAAGTCCTGAAGCTCCGGATAAGTGAATATTAGCTAAGCACTTGGTTCTATGTGACTTCAGTCGAAATAAAAGGGGGCTAGTGCCTGGATTTATGTTTTCAAAGACAAAAGTGGGATAGAAGCAGGAATTTGTGGGGTTCTGAGCTATACAGACTTCGCCTAAAGATGTAAATAAGGCCTATGTAGTTTACGAGAGGATCTATCACGGGTCCAAGAGCTAATTCAACTTTGAAGAAGAAGAACTGTTGTACAGAGATTACCTTCCAGGAAGGACAATTTTCAAATATTCATAACTTCCTGCTCAAAACTAAGAATTGAGCAAGGGAGTAGTCGATGGAAATATCTGGAAAAGTAGAATATAACTACTTACCCAAAAAATTGAGTTGATCAGTTAATTTCTCATAAAATCAGAAAAAAGAATCTGATATATTATTGAACTAGAATGGTTCATATTTTCATGAAATTGTTGAGTCAGTTAGCCTAAAAAAATTTTGTTGACTACACAGTTTGCAGAATTAAAAGAAACTTGATCATATCAGAATGAACATGGAGTGCAGAGAGATGGATGATACATAAGGGGCTTACATCCAGGAAGATGAGATCAGAGGAATGGATTTCCATTTGGGTATTGAAGGAACAAACTACAATGGACATGGAGAAGGAAAGGATGAAAAAAGCCATTAAAAATTTGCAGAAAGATGTCCACAGTCACAAGGATGATAATGAAAGGATTATTAAATCCAAGGAGTAGCAGGAAGACTTCAACATGAAGTTAGTGCAGAGCCTGGACATAATTGAAAATAAACTGGATAAGGAGAATGTATCAAGCAAATACGGAAGTCATAGGTATCCTGAGGAGAAAGGAATATCAAGGAGTGATAACAGAAATCACCATCGCTCCCCAAGGCATTCCAATAGGAGAGTACCCAACAACTCCAATTCATCCCCTACCAGAAAGCATTAGAAGAGGTTTGGGGTGGATGAACTGCAAGGAGAAATGAAAAAAATCAAACCTCCTACATTTTATGGTGAGCACAAGAAGGATGAAGATGTCAAGACATGTCTTCTAGGCATGATAAAATATTTTCAATTCTATAATTATTGTTCTCATGCAGAAGGAATAATTTCTATCTATTATCTCAAGGGAAAGGCATCCATGTGGTGGGATCAACTTGTGCAGGTACAACACATCAAAGAGAAAAATGTTACTTGGAAGGAATTCAAGACGTATTTTGAAAAGAAATGCTTGACTAAGAGATATTATGAGAAGAAAATGAAGGAGTTATTTCAACTCAAGCTTGGGATTATGAAATAAGGTTTTTGGAACTATCAAAGTGTGTCTCCTTCATCAAGGATGAGACACATTCATAGGTATTTGAGTGGGTTTCCATCTTTCATCAGTGACAAGATTCAATATGATGATCCCAAAAAATTGGAAAAGACCATAAGGCGAGATAAAGGAATATATGATTATCATAAAGGAAAGCCAACTTTCCAAAAATATTGGGAAGAAAAGAACAAGTTCAGGATGGAACAGAGGAAGAAAGGGAATAAGCCACCATTTTTCAGAAATAATCCTCGGGGACAACCAACTTCTAGAGAGCCCAGAATGACTGAGACGGGTGGGAAAATGCCAAGGCATCCACCCATTCAATGTAGGGGTTGTAAAGGAGATCATATGTATATATATTTTCCTCACATAAGTGACAAAGTAAGAGTTTTTCATAATGTACAGCAACCTGAAATAGTGGAGGATATGGGCAGAAATGTACCAAGGATCTATGCATCCATGGACAACAAGAAAGCATAATTTCAATCACACATGATTGAAGTAGAAGGTGTGATAAACAACCAAACCATTGCAATTTTAATTTATTCAGGATATATTCATAGTTATATAGATCCTAAGGTGGTGGAAATATTTCATTTTCCAAGAAGCAAGCATGGGAAATATTGGTTGGTGCAACTAGCTACCGGATCCAAGAGAAAAATTAATGAGTTGGTTAAATCATGTCCAGTGGGAATGAATGGGCTAAGCACCAAGGAAGATTTGAACATCTTACCTTTAGGTTCTTATGGTTTTCCAATTGGGATGGATTGGTTGGACCAACACCATGTTGTATTAGACTATCATAACAAGGCATTTGACCAACACCATGTTGTATTAGACTATCATAACAAGGCATTTACTTGCCTAGATGAGGAAGGGAACCTAAGGATATTGCAAGGAATTCCTAGGGAATTAACTGTCAAAGAAATCTCAGCAATGTAGCTAAAGAAATGTTATAGAAAGTGATGCCAAATATTTGCAGATCATATGGAAGAAAAACCTAAGGATAAGGTGTCAAATATTGAATATTATGCAGTCTTAAAGGAGTTTGAGGATGTGTTTAAAGAAATACTAGGATTACCCCGTAAAAGAGATATTGATTTCTCTATAAATATAATGCCTGGAGAAGCTCCAATATTCAAGACTCCTTACATGATGAGTACACTAGAACTGAAGGAGTTGCAGATGCATCTTGAAGAGCTTCTAAAGAAGGGATACATACACCCAAGTGTGTCACCTTGGGGTGCCCCAGTTTTATTTGTGAAGAACAAAGAAATCTCAGCAATGTAGCTAAAGAAATGTTATAGAAAGTGATGCCAAATATTTGCAGATCATATGGAAGAAAAACCTAAGGATAAGGTGTCAAATATTGAATATTATGCAGTCTTAAAGGAGTTTGAGGATGTGTTTAAAGAAATACTAGGATTACCCCGTAAAAGAGATATTGATTTCTCTATAAATATAATGCCTGGAGAAGCTCCAATATTCAAGACTCCTTACATGATGAGTACACTAGAACTGAAGGAGTTGCAGATGCATCTTGAAGAGCTTCTAAAGAAGGGATACATACACCCAAGTGTGTCACCTTGGGGTGCCCCAGTTTTATTTGTGAAGAAGAAGGATGGGACATTGAGACTGTGTATTGACTTCAGGAAGTTGAAAAAAGTAATTGTAAAGAATAAGTATCCTTTTCCAAGGATCGATGACCTCTTTGATCAGTTGAAGAATGAAAAAGTATTCTCAAATATTGATCTCATATCAGGTTATCATCAGGTAAGAATTAAATATGAAGATATCAAAAAGATTGTTATCAAAACAAGGTATGGGCATTATGAGTTCACAGTGGTTCCATTTGGGATATCAAATGCACCAGTTGGCTTCAAGTGTTTAATGAATGGTGTTTTCAAAGAGTACTTAGATAATTTTGTCATTGAATTTTTGGATGACATTCTTATATATTCCAAGTCGGAAGAGGAGCATGAGCAAC
>CBVK0100483161.1:0-11669 GCA_900067695.1 Picea abies
CAACCGCTTGTGGGGGAGGAGGAGACGAAGAGTGAGGAGGATGATGTGCCAGCCTCAACACAACCTTCTACATAGAGTTGGACTATCACCAATGGCCATTTGTCTGCAGCCATAGGCCTTCTCCTATGAGAGGATGAGCCATTACCTTTTCCTATAAAAGGGGTAGAGGGTATTGGTAGCTAGATGCTAGATTAATCATTGTGGATAACTCATGATGATGCAATACATTTATTATATATTTGATTTAATTTTGTATTTATTAGTCTCAAATGGACAACTTTTAGGATTTCGTATTGACTTTGATGTATCATTTATGATTTGGCATCCACTACATATATATTGATGTTCTTTTTCCATATTTATGTGCTAATGTGATTATTTGATGTTGTTCATGGTTTAAATTTAAAAAAAACTGAAAAACTGAATTTATTTTGTATATTTTAATGCTTGCCGTGGTTTGCTGATTTTTGCCGGTTCTTTTGCTGAATTTTTCAATGTCCTGATATCCAGACCCTTGGCCATTTTTTGCCAATACCAATTATTTCAACAATGGTTATGCCCATGTTCATCAAATCAACATACTTATTCCATAGAAGAAGTTTACCTTCTAATGATTTAACATACAAGTTCCCTTTTTTCAGCAATATTGCAGCAATTGAAAATCAACCAGACATACAAGAATGTAGGATTCCTTCAACAAAACCTTGTTATTCATTAGTGTATGCCAAAAAATAAGTGTTATATAAGCAATCGTGATATGTGAACTAGTGGTGTGTTTAACCTATTTTCCTTTGACTTGTTAATTTGTAAAAATCCTTACAAAATGAGTATGCATCTCTTGGAATTGTCCATTAAACCCAATAAATTAAGGATTATGGCAGGACAATAATATTGTTATGTGACAAGTTCAATGAGCAATGTACAATGGATACCACAACAGCAATTCGCCGGGTAATAGGCTTACATCTCTACTAAGCTATCTTTGTCAAGCTTATGTCACCTTTAGACCCTTTCCCAGGAATAATTAATAAATGATACCAACACATGGGATGTAGGAATTCATGAATGGCTTATGGCAATGAACTTCTAGGACAACCAAGATTTGATATTGTATGACAATTTTTGTTTCTTATTTTGATACAGGATCAACAGATACGGACCACTATGCATTTAAATGGGTTGTCTGTCTCAATTACAATTCCTAAATTACTTGGCATAGAGGGCTTATATCATGCTATCCCAAGTGTCGACATAGTTGCCATTACAAATTGCAATAAATATTCAATGATGGTTTTTGAACAGGAAGTTTATATCTAGTATATGGATGGCTACTTGTGTAACTATTTTTCCACTGTGTCATCTTTCCTTAATATGGTTTGTATTACAGTATTTTATTCCTTCGTTCACTGTTTATACTTGTGTAGTCAATTGTGCTTTATGAATTTATCCATTCTTAAACTTCAAGCTTCCAGAGAGATTTGGCAGGAGAGACATGCTGATGGATGAGTTCCACTTCTTTAAACAATGAAATTTACAATTTTACATACTTCTACCTCCAAAGTTAGGTTCAGTTTTACTAGGATGGTCTATAGTTGGTTTTTATATATATCTTGTAAGGATTAGGATGAAACTTGCAGCATGGTTTATAACTAGTGGTCTACTGTTTTCATTGCAGAAAACCAAATCATCAAGACAGATTCCACGAATATTTTGATCAGATCTCTCACTCTAAATAAATCAAAGGGTGATTCTAAACTTAAAGATGTTAATGGCAGGACTGCAGCTGAGAACAGCAAGGGAAAAAGGTGAGTTTTCATGTTGAAATGATGACTAAAGAGGGAGATATCATACCATCTGAGGGTAAATATAGCCTTTTATGGAATTTATATGTACTTAAATGTAAAAACAAGTTTGCTTCAGTCAGACAGTGTAAATGCAATAAGTTGTGGAATATCATTAACTTGCATTGGTAGAAGTTGTCAAATACTTGCAGGCATATTGGCTTTGCACAAACAAAGGACTCTTTGACCATAAATCTTGAAATTATTATTTGTCTGGAGTTGAAATATACATTATTTGCACAATACTTCTCAGATAGTGAAGGTGGGATCAACAATGAAAGCTGATTCCTAAATCAGCTTTCACACCATTCTCCGTCTTTTAGGCTTTGGGAATTTGCTTGTTAAATGATTTGCTCTTCACAATCTTACTTTTTTAACTCTCCTATGTTGAAAGATAAGGTTGAAATGACTATTCTCCATCCCCTTTGGCTTATTGCCTTGCATGTAGCTTGGCATTCTTATTCTTGAATCTTCTTTTGGGTCCCACACTGTCTTCTTATAGACAGTAATTTCTAAACAGGGACAAGACTCTGTAGTTACTGCATTTGGTTATTTTTTTCGAAAAAATCTGGAACTTGCTGTGAATTTGATGGCAAATTAGTATAATGCCGAATTTAATGGCTAGAAAAAAAAACTATAAAAAACTTGTTAAAATTCATTTCTTTTTTTGGTTAATCTTATATATATAAATATTCCGTTAATTCCGAAGGAAAACCTTGTGGGATCCCCCCTCCCCCGAAATATTTGGATCGAGGGCGGCTCAATCGTCAGCCACAATAGCAGCTAGTAACCCAACTAGACTTGAACCTCAGTTGGACCAGAACTGGACACATGACAAACTCCACCTTGAAATAGTCCATTCGAATTGATTGAGCTAACCCATTGGGATTTTACTCTTTTGAAGGACATTAGGGTGGGATTTGATCCACTTATATGTGCACGGGTCACGAGATCATTTAATATAATATCTCTGGGTGCAACTACACATTCGACCACTACCTCAAGGTGACCCCATAGCTCCAAGAAAAACCCTTATGGGATTTAAACTTGCCCAATGTTGAAAAACTCCTTGCTCCTCACCACTGGACCCAACCCCTTTGGGTTAAAATTTGAATGACATAGAGGTGGGCTTTGATCCCAATTATGTGTGCATAGATCACGATATCATTCAATATAATCCCTCTAGGCGCAATAAAAAATGGAAGGACATGGGGATGGGCTTTGACCGACTTATATGTGCACACGTCCCAAGATCATTTAATATAATCCCTCTAGGTGCAATAAAAAATGGAAGGACATGGGGATGGGCTTTGACCGACTTATATGTGCACACGTCCCAAGATCATTTAGGACATGGGGATGGGCTTTGACCGACTTATATGTGCACACGTCCCAAGATCATTTGATATAATCCCTTTGCATGCAACCACACGTTCACAAAATTTGAAGGACATGGGGGTGGGATTTGATTTGCTTATTTGTGCATGTGTCAAACACCATTTAATATGATCTCTATGGGTGCAACCATACATTCGATCGCTACACCAAAGTGAACTCATGGCTTTGGGAAATGCCCTCATGGGAATTGAACTTTTCCCACTAGTGAAAAATTCATCCCTCCTCTCCAATGGTTCCAACCCTTTTGGGCTTACATAAAGGAGAAACACGAGGGTGGGATTTGATCTACTTATGTGTGCATGGGTCATGAGATCAAAGGACACGAGAGCAGGCTTTGTTTTACTTATGTGTGCAAGAGTCACTAGATCATTTGATATAATCCCTCTGGGTGCAACCATATGTTCGACCACTATCTCAAGGTGACCCGATGGCTCCAGGGAAAGCCTTCATGGGAGCTGAACCTTGCCCAATTGTGAAAATTTTTTCACTCCTCACCATTGGATCCAGTGCCTTTGGGCTTAATCTTATATATATATATATATATATATAGAGAGAGAGAGAGAGAGAGAGAGAGAGAGAGAGAGAGAGAGAGAACATCAAATGGAAAATACTTATAATAACAAAGAGAGAGAACATCAAATGGAAAATACTTATAATAACAAATATAAGAGAAATGAGAATAGAGGAGTGAGGACACTTGCACACCTAAGATTGAATTGCACTTGGAAATTTGAATAATGGAAGAAGATTTCTCTAAAATGGTACTCAACTGAGTAACACTATTTTCATTGATTGATACTAGGTTGATGATAAGTGATGGGTAAGACCCCTATTTATACAAAAAGATGAGATAAAATCCTCACTTGTGCCCCAAGTTACCTGCATGGGGTAATTAGGCTCTTATTTAGTTAAGCAATCCTAATCATTCAAATTATTTACTTGAGGCCTTATTTAACAATTTTTCCATGAAAAAAGTCGTAATTTCCTTTATTTCAAGAAGAAATGGTGAAATTACATTTAGCACGGTGCCTATGGACACTAAAATAAAAAAAAAGAGTATTGTTGCTGGCACTCTAGATTAAAAACAAGGTCTAAGAAAGTAGATCTCTAAGCTCTATAGCCAAAACTATCCACTGAATATCAAATAGATCTGAAGCTATAGTTTTCCAACAATGTTTCAAAAAGAAGCTGAAGAGAAAGTCTAGGCCATTGTTGGCCGCCTATACCAAATCAAGTAAAGAACACAGATATGTTTCTTCCAGAAAACACAAGTCTTCACATAAAAAATCTTTCTGGTAGTCATAGCATCTTGCTCGGACTCCCTAGACTCTGTAATCTCTAATAAGCCTACTGGAGCATTCACAACCTTTTTTGACTGTCCATCTGCAGTATCATTTAATTCTCTGAAAATATGGCAAGCACTAAAATGCCCCAATCTACATAATTTCTCTTTGGCCCTTTTGATAAGATGATCCAACACCAAGTTTAAATGCTTGCTTTGCCTTCAAATCCAATTGATCACCAACTGAGAGTCACTGAAGATCAGAATATCTCGAATGGCTCTTCCTACCGAAAATCCACTGGCAACAGGTTTGCTTTTACCTCAACCACTTTATTAGAACCGAACCCTAATCCAAAAGAAAAGGATAGGGAGCCCCTCTTGCCCCACTTTTTTAGGATTTCCTTTAGAAGCACTGTGGAAAAGTGCCCCCAAGACCTGGTCTTGTCAATCTGAGGCTGCATAATCTGCCTCAAAACCTTGACAACAATCTCCTTCCTGTACCCTTTGAATGCATATTTGAATTTGAAAAAGAATTGCAAAGGAGAGATCACTTCATGCTTATAAAACATCCCATTTCTAGTTCTCCAGACGACCGAACATACTAGTAATGGCAATGCTTGAAATTCTTCCAGCCTTTTGTTCCCCTACCAAGATTTAAGGATACAGTCTAAGGACTTACCTCTCCAGCATCCAACCCCTCTAGTTAGTGTCAATGATGCATCCAGAACTTTGAGGGAGAAGTGGCATCCAACCAATATATGATGAACAGACTCTGAAGCACCTCTGCATAATGAACACCAACTAGGCCCTCAAAAGATCGTTTAATACAATTACCCAAAGTAAGGACTTTGTTAGAGAGTACCATCTAGAGAAACAATCTGCACTTTAAAGGAGCCCTAATTTTCTAGACCTTCATCCACCACCATTGAGAGTTTTGTCCCTGCTTCGTCGAAAACATTGCCTCATACCCAAGCTTGGTCGAATAGAACCGCCCAACAAGGTATTTTTCCCAGACTAACATGTCCTCTTTAGCCCTAAGAACGATATTGCTGGCTATTAGTTTCTGCACATATGCATCCCACTCCTCTGCTTCTAAGTTCCCCAGGTCAAGTGCTTCAGATTGCAGTGAACCTCCTCCCCAAAATAAAAGAGCAACACCATCCTGAACATTTGCTAAAGTGGTTCTATTGAGGGTTCTTAGTGTAGCCTGGAGATCCACAGATAACCCGAAGTCATTTCCCCCTCTAATCCAGGGGTCTACCCCCAATCTAATGCTCTTCCCATCATCAACCTTCCAAGGTGCCCCTTTCTCCACCAGGGAAAAGCTTGGACCAATGCTTTCCAGACAATAGAGGCATTAGAATGAGATTTGGAGGGACTTCTAACCCATTCGAAGACTAATAAAGGATGAATATATTTTTGAACTAGGACACCCCTCCACAAACCAGTGCTTGCAATCACCTTCCATAAACTTTTGGCAGCAAGTGCCTTGGAGAAATGAAAAATATTTTTGAGGTCCCACCCACCTTCCTTCCTATGCCTAGCTAGTCTTTCCCATTTGACCAATGCCATCTTCTCCTTTTTTTGCTTTCCAATCCACAAAAAGCTGAAGATCTTTCTCCTGATCTTATGCAATATACCTTTGGGAGTGTAAGCCAATGTTTGCCAGTAGAATGGAATAGCTTCAAGTATTGCTTTGACCAATGTGAGTCTGCCACCTAAAGAAAGCCATCTGGTATACCAAGCAGTAACCTCATTTTTAATCCTACTATATAGCCAAAGCCACTCCCGGAAACCATATTCGTTTGGTCTCAGTTGAAAACCAAGATGTTTGAGTCCATTATGAAAATCATCTCCTTGGAAGGGTGGTTAATCTTTCATAGATCTTTGCTGGCCTTTAACAACTTTATGAAATATTATATATTTTTGTTGGTTGACTTCCATCCCTGCAGCTTTGTAGTATAGCTCTAAAGCATGATGGATAGCTTTAGCATCCCTCATTGAGCCATCCCCAAAAAGTTAAACATCATCTGCAAATGGCAAATGAGTTAAAGATATTTTGCCCCCTAAACGGATACCTTTCAATCTGCCAAAGCCTCTTTCATGCAGAAGACATATGCTCAAAACCTCTACTCCTCAGTCATCTTGTAGGCTGGAAAAAGGTGGAAGTAGAACCATTAATCAATGAGAGGAGTAACATCCTTCCAACCAATTAACAAAATTACAAGAGAACCCTACATGTAACATCATCAATCTAAGATGTGACCAACTGACCTTATCATATGCCTTGGATAAGTCAAGATTAATAATAAAGGAGGGTTTCTTCTTTACATTAATAGAGTGAAGGCCTTCTTGAGCTATACCAATAGCCTCATGAATTTGTCTACCATCTAAGAAACCAAATTGCTCACTTGAAAGTTGAGATGGCAAGGGATAGCATAGGTTTGAGTCTTATAACAATGATCTTAAAAATGATCTTGTACACAACATTACAAAGAGAAATAGGCCTAAAATATTTGAAGGAATTAGGAATATCTTTCTTTGGGATCAGAGCTAGAAAAATAGAGTTAAAGGGTCCCTAGAACCTTACTAGAAGTCCTAGATTCCTCCACAACCAATAAAAGGTCCTTACCCAACAAATCAAGAAAACCTTCAAAGAATTCAATAGACCATCCATCAGGTTCAAGTCTCTTGTCTTTTTGGAGAGACTCAATGACCACTTGTAATTCCTCCATGGAGACCTCTTCCAAAAGGATCTTATTCTACTCCCGAACCATGAAATAGGGAGGAAAGCTGCCATCTGGATTCTGAACTATCTCTACTATATTGGCTTGGGGGTCTCCTTAAAATTTTTGTTGAAGTGATTGTTGCCTACTTCTGCGATCCCCTTGAAACTATGAACCTGATCACCCCTCTTATCCATGATACTCCAAATGGTGTTTATATTCTTCCCCATTTTGGAATAGTTGTGAAGGAATTTGGTATTTTCATCCGCTTATGCCATCCATGTTGCCTTGCTCTTTTGCCTCCATTTGGCTTCTTCCCAATCTAATATATCCTTTTTGTTAGCTTCCTTCAAATTTGATGACTTTAATTCTGCATCACTGAAATTGCCATTAAGGTTGGAGTTGAAAATGTTTGCAATATCCTCTTCCAAATTCCAAATCTTCTCTTGTGAGTTTTGGAATTTAACCTTTTCCCATTCAATAGTTTTTCTTTTGATTCTTTTTAGATTTTTATTGAACTGGAACATTGTGGAATCCTCAAATTGACTATCATAATATTTCCATTCTTTTTGGACTAGATCTGTGAACTCAAAGTCCTTTAACCAACAAGAGTTAAACTTAAAAGGACCCAGGGTTTTTGGAATAGTATCCCCACTTGGAGATGTTGATGTTTTGGTAGTTGCGGGAGGAACTTTCCCTCCTAGATGACCTTTCTTAGACGAGAAGAAGATTCCAGAAGCAAGAGAACCATTGAACAGATGTGTAAATACCCCAGAAGAGAAGTCAGCCCACGAGAATTAATAAAGTGGAAAATGAATTATTCCAGATGAGAAGTCGGCCCCAATACTTTGACAGACTAATATAAATATAGTGACGCCTTGCTCATTTGTACATACTACACACACTCTCGCAGTTGCAACTACATAAGAAGGCGTAGGTCTAAGGCTAGGAAACAACAACATCTTGGATCTTGGTTATTCTTTGTGGTTACTCTCTCTCTCTTGTGTGCTACCTTTCGTAGAGGTGCACTCCTCTTGTATAGTGCTGTTGCTGTTGCTGTAGCTGGGGTGGTATTTCTGGTTGTATCTTGAGCTAGACTTTATGCTAGGGTTTATCTGTTGATTCATGATTGGACTTGCTTTGTGAACAAAATCTGTCTAAGAAAGGTTGCTAGGTTTTTCCCCCATTTGGGGTTTTTCCCAGGATAAATCTCTTGTGTTCTTTTGTCTCGTTTATGCTGCTATTGCTCAATACATGATATATATATGTTAATGATAATGAAGTAAAAGAACACTGGTAACTCTAATGCTCTGTAAATAAAGAAAATCTAACATGAGATCAGAGCTGGTTACCTTCAGAACAATTTGACCACTGGAAGGAAGATCGTTGCAGCAGTACCTTGCAGCTACAATGCTTTGTCAAGCTTGTTGAACACTATCCCAAGGTTGTTGGGGATAATTCTTTCACTGAGCAATGCGCCCTACCCTAGCGCGCCCCCTGAAACCCTTAGCGTGTAGTTTGGTGAAGTTTGAAAAAATTGAGGTTTTTCAGTGCTAGGGTTTCTACTAGCGAAAAAATGTCAATTATCATGAGAGTTGAAGATAGATTGGATGGAGCAGATAACTTTAGATCCTGAAAGCATTCTAGAAGAGAATGAGCTATTGGATCATGTCAAGTAGATACTTCCAGAACTAGAAGAAGAAAACGCCAAAGCAAAGTTCAGGAAGAATAAGGTCAAGGCCAAGAGGATCTTGACAGACTCGATTAAGGATCTTAGATCTAGAGCACTCAGAGGAAGCCCAAGAGTTGGAGGCAGCAGTGACTTTGTCTCCTACAATAGAGAACAACTCAAATAGGTCAACTGCAGCAAGATTCCAGGTTTGCATATCAGGTTTGATATTTCATATTGCTACAACTTAAGTAAGTGTTGTAATTAGAATAACAATCTTTAGAGTTCTATTATTGGTATTGTTATCAAATATTTAGTAACACTTGAATATTATTGGTATGATTTGCATATCAGTAAATGTTCATTGTTCAGTATTAATGATGCACTTGTTTGCAAGATGAAATTGATCTCTTCTAGGAGATGTTGTCTTTTGTTTCTTTTTCCGGGCATGTTATCATGGAAGAATGACTGGTCACAACACTGGAAGAGTGTTGAAAAGTTTTATTCCTATTATTATATTTTGCTCTTGTTCCGGGCAGGTCACAAGTGATAGCTCTGAGAGGGAGCTATAATGATGGTTGTAGGAGGAAACAATTTAGATGGCCTCCAGTTGAGACATGGAGCAAAATATCCTGACATAGAGTTGTGCACATGACCGTACACATTCATGTAATGAAGGAGAAGAGGACGAAGTCAGAACCTTCTGGCAAGAAGAGTACTTTTGCGGATTCAAAGTTTCTCATATGGAGATCGATTGTAAGGAGTAGAAGGCTTAGAAGATGACCATACAGATCCCTCCAGTTTAGTTGATAACTCTTCAGATCACTGGGAAGAGTTAGTAGAGCCAGAAGGGCCTACTCAGAATCGTTACAGTGACCAGGAATAGACCAACATGGTCCCGTGATACTTTGCAGGATGCAAAGGGGGATACAGATATATGGCATGATAAGCCATATAATGAGGAGCAGATGGCTCCACCAGTGGTTAGGCAGGCAGCCCCGCCAAGTACCAACTCAGAAGGAGCTAGAGTTCAGAGAGAGTCAACCCTCAGGATCCAGTAGGGAGGAGCAGCCTCCCCAGGACAGTTGATAGGAGATCAGAGTTCAGATGAGGTTAGCACATGCAGAGGGAGCAGATGGCTTCGGAGATTATATAGACTCAGAGGGAGTCAAGCTTCAAAGGGAGCATGCAGACTTAGAGTGAGCCCGATCTTAGAGAGATTCAATGACTTAGAGACTTTCGTTTAGAAATTATTCCTCCTTAGATTCAGAAACGTCTTCCAGGACTGACAGACAAGAGGCTAGATCTAAGCTTCAAAGGCTTCGACAAGATATGAGACCTCCTGGGAGGATTCCCTTGTTTCAGTGACAGAGGAGGAAGCTAGTCAGAAGGACTGGGATATGGATTTTGCCTTGGTTCCAAGACCAGAAGGAAAGTCATTGGTGACTTCCAAGTTGATCTACAAGATCAAGCACACTGTAGATGGTAGCATAGCGATGTATAAAGATTGATTTGTGGCCAGAGGATTCTCCCAGCAAGAGGGAGAAGATCATGACGAGACACTTGCTCCAGTAGCCAGAAGAAGTGTACATAGGGCAGCCACAAGATACATGAGAAGGAGTCTCATGTCTGTAGATTGAAGAAGGCTTTGTATGGGTCTAAACAGGCACCCAGGGTATGATATGCCAGATCAAACAGTGATTTGATGAGCATGGGGATGGTTGCCCAATGATCCTATATGTGGATGACCTGTTTCTTATAGGGGTTGAGAAGCTCACAGATGGGTGCAAGAGGGAACTCACTTCAGAGTTCGAGATGAAGGATCTAGGTTTGATGCATTATTTCTTGGGATTGGAGGTGTGGCAGAGACCAGATGAGATTTTCCTTAGCCAAGGAAAATATACTGTTGAGATCCTAGAGAGACTTAGGATGATGGACTGCAAGTCCATGGCCACACCTATGTTGACAAATCTGAAGCTCGAGTGATTCATATTTAGATTTGGTGGATCCCACGATGTACAAACAGTTGATCGGATCCTTGATGTACCTAGTTAAACACCAGGCAGAACATATGTTTTGCAGTGAATGCCTTGAGTTAGTACATGGTTGAACTTAGACATGTACATTGGATGACAACGAAGCATATGTTGAGGTACCTACGTGGTACGATTGCATATGGATTGAGATATGTCTCAGGTGGGGATGTGAAGCTGCAGGGATATACAAACTTTGACTGGGCAGGGAGTGCAGTGGATCGGAAGAGTACTTCCGGATGCTCCTTGATGTACCTGGTTAACTTCAGGTCGGACATATGTTTTGCAGTGAATGCCTTGAGTCAGTACATGGTTGAACCTAGACATGTACATTGGATGGCAGCAAAACATATGTTGAGGTACCTGCGTGGTACATTTGGATATGGATTAAGATATATCTCGGGTGGAGATGTGAAGCTGCGGGGATATACAAAATTTGACTGGGCAGAGAGTGCAGTGGATCAGAAGAGTACTTTCAAATGCTGCTTCAGTTTGGGATCATGTATGATCTCATGGTTGAGCAAGAAGCAGACATCGGTGGCACTCAGTACAACAAAGGCAGAGTATATCGCAGCTAGTGTGGCTTTAGAAGTTGCTTGTAGGGATATTTGATCTAGAATTGGAGCCAATTTTGATACATTGTGACAATCAAAGTTGCGTAAGGCTTTCAAAGAACCCTGTCTTTCATGACAAGTCAAAGCACATAGAGATCAAATATCA
>CBVK0100483171.1:0-16437 GCA_900067695.1 Picea abies
AACCCCTAATCCATTAACCCTTAATCCTTGTACCCCAAATCCCTAAATCCTCAAAGCCCCTATCCACTTAACCCCCAACACCTCAACTAATTAACTATTTAGGCTAATTTGGATACATCCGACGCTACTTCTAATGCAATTTATGGCGCTAACTGGGGTGCTAAATCAAGCGCTAAACGGGGTGCAATCGTTGGTGCTAAATGGGGCGTTGTTTTTGGCACTAACTGGGGCGCAATTTCTGGCACTAAATGGGGAGCAATTTTCAACGCTAAATGGGGAGAAATTTTCGGCGTTATTAGCACCTAAATTTTGTGTTCAACGCAAAAAAATGCCATGAATAGCTCCATCGCGATAAATAGCATCGACTTGTTCAAAAAATTGAAGAAAAATACACTAAAATAAATAGCATCGACTTGTTCAAAAAATTGAAGAAAAATACACTAAAACCATCTTTGGAAGCAAAAAAGGGAGCAAATCACATGGATTTGTTGTAGTGCTCCTCATCCCTTTCCAAGAAACAACCCAACCCTTTCACCCCACTCTGATCAGAACTGGGACATGGAAACCCAGGCAAATCCTCATTCACCTATCCCAGAGCCCAATTACGGAGGTTGCATAGCGGAGGAGGAAATTCCTCCTCACTGGGCAGAGATTCCTCATCACTTGCAAGACGTTGGCAGTGAACGGACGACACAAGTAAGCATCGAGGAGTTGGTCATGATAGGTTGTCCGGTAGAAGAGGAGCTCCCTCCAAGGCTTCCATATTACTGCAAAAATGCCACCGACCCCAAAGCAGCAGACCAAGAAATCAATTGGGATGAATTATGGCATGAGAGAGAAGGAGAAGATTCGCCCAAGGCGTCAATGCATCATGTTTTGGATAGCCATGCCTCGCCCAGATCGTGCAGGCTCACGAAGGAACACTTAGACCTCATTTTCGAGATGAGGAGGGACCTAGCCGAGCAAATGTACAATCAGAGCCTCCTAAGCAAGCGCATGGATTTCATGTTTGATTCCCTATCAGATGAGCCCACAAAGAGTCGACGCCTGATTTGTTGCTAGCCTTATGCCTTCACAGTCAGCCAGAACGAAAGCCCGGGTTCACCTCATGTTTAGATTTTCTACTGTTAATTTTCTAGTTGTAGTTGTTTTGTTTTCTTGTTGCCATGAAACTCTAGAGCAGACTGCATGTTCTAGTTTCCATATACATGGCAGAACAGGTGGCAAGTTTTTACAGTTCTTAGACATATATTATTTCTATGCACAGTGCCACCTATGCACAGTAGTGTCCATGCACAGTGCCACCTATGCACATTAGTGTCCATGCACAGTGCCACATGTCATGGTTTCCACACATGTGGCAGAACAGGTGGCGATTCTGGTTATAATATTTTGACAAGTGTTTCCTTTTGAGAGCATGAGGTAATAGTCTCTTTTTTATTTACAAAAAAAACAAATATGTCATAATACTACTAGCGCACACACGCAATGTATGTATGCATAGCTCGTGTGTGTACTAATGATAACAACCATCACACCTAATGAAAGTTTCTTATATGTTCACAACCAAAGTTATAATGCAACAAATCTCATAATGAATTAATCAATCATGTACACCAATCATAATAGCAAAAATAGATTAGTCACAATATTAGAATATAAATTAAACATTTGCCTATATTATAGTAATTGGGTGAAACATTTAATACAAAAGAACAGGGAATAATTCAGGCATTACATTTATATGATTAAAACCCAACAACACTCTCAACTACTCCAAACACCCTACCTCCCTAACCTACTTCCATGATCCAGGTGGATATCGGTGGCCACCCACCTTTTCCAACTGGCTCAAAACAACTTTATGGCAATTTTGGCAATTTACTATTTTTAGCAGGCTTTAACTTCTTCTAGCGAGTCTTTCAATCTGTATTTTTACAGTCTCTGTACATTTCTTTAATTAATAGAAATCATGTATTACTGTATATCTGTGTTTATGGTTGCATCTCTGATACATTTTTGTTATATTATTGAATATCTGCAATATCCCTATGCATTTCTTTATTATATCTCCGCTCTCATTTCGTGCCGAAAATAATCCGGATCATTCCATCTTCCAAATCATATCCCTTCTTTATTGGACTGTACTGGAGCATTAAGTATATTGACCTAGCTCTGGATAGAACCCATAAATGGAAGTGTTAACTACCTTGACCAATCCCTAGTATGCAACTGGCAATGGTCGTCACACGTCTAGGGGAGAGGGACTGAATAACGTTCTCCCATGACTCCAAGTTTTTGAAGATAAATGGTGGGAAATGCCTCCACCCCTCCTAATAGAACTAGGGTCAATGTCCTATCATGAACCATACTAGGGTCAATGTCCTATCATGAACCATATTGTGGCTCTGTGTTTTGGAAGCTTTGTCATTGAATATCTAGTTTTACACATTCGTGCCACTTGAAAAAACAACACTTGCCCAAATATCATAGCTATGCATTTGAACAAATATAAAATAACATAAGGATGATTCCTATCATACCATTTCTCATTCGATGTTCACGACATAAACCACTTAATATCACACTTCTATGGCTATAACATAGCCCATTCAACCTGTAGATTAGTTTACAACACAAGCCCATGCATAACCATATACTATTGACATGTGATTACATTTAAAACATATCATTAAATACAATATCCACGTGCCAAGATCCTTCAATGAAAACTTCCATGCTAGAAGTAAATCATATAACATCTGTCATTAACAACATAACAATAATCATTCATAGTATTTACATATATGTAGGTCCACATGTCCATAATTTGTTGATGTTTAATATTGTTCCACATATAATAAACAATGAAAATACAATTAGGCCATAAGTAAATTTAGCCACCTAGGTCATAATGGGGCATTACATACACCCACCCTTCGGGAAACTTCATCCCGAAGTTGTGGTTAAAAAGTGAGGGATGATCTCGATGTAGGGTCTCTACATCCTCCCAGGTAGCAGATCTTGAGCCAAATTGGTCCCATGGGACCTCCACTTGATTTAAAATATGTTGAGGCTATTAATACATTAATTATGGCTACCCCTATTTAGCATACCTCCATTGTGTCCAAACTCAAATTTATTACCACTTGTGATTTAGTTAATCTTAAGACGTGCTTCTCTTACAGATTTACTCCTCCCAAGCTCCATATATAATCCCCATATTTAAGTAAAGGCTACTAGTTTGGCTACCATTCAAAACCTTAACTCATAACTGGTTTTCTTGTTAAGTGAATCTTATATTGAGATTTATATAAATTTCATTAAGCCATGCATATAATCTTACATGGAATATATTAATAATTATAACCAATTATCACTGGTTTTTATTATCACTCTAACTTGAGTGATGCAATACATACACTATCACAAAAATCTCCCATGCTTAGGATCATTGAATAAGATATTGCTCACTAATCACTATGTAGAGCATTTGTTTCATGGTTTCAATGGTCGTTGATCTTAATCAGTCACCTTATTGTTAAGTCATATAGATTAGGTCTTGACAAGGTAATGTTGAGTATATTATTATCTTCATCATAGTTGAGGCACAATATGTTCTCTACCTACGAAAGTATTACAAAGTGTAAATATGGTTATACAAACACCATGTCTACAATGCCTTAGTGAGTTGCATCTCCAAAACAAGAATAAGCTTTCTACCAAGGTCCATTCCATGTTGTACAATTATTTGACTTTTAAGGTTTTCTTTTCTTGCAATTGAACTTCATACATCTCACTTTATATCCTCTATAGTTCACCTATATGATACTTACCAACTTTGATATATAGCCTTTTCTAGACACATCACTAGCACTTTCCAAATTCCTTTCTCTTACTAACTACCCATTATATATTTATATACATCATTTATCTATTATATTTTATTATATGAACCTTACATCTTTCTTAACCAACATACCTTATTAAAGTTTACACCTTCTTACCTTCCTTATCATACCTATCCCTACCCAACATAACTTATTAAGGTTTACACCTTCTTACCTTCCTTATCATACCTATCCCTACTTACTTGCCTCTTATTAATCTACTTTTATATTAACTACAAATATATTTTTACAAGGACCAAACTTTAGTTGTTTATTGATATTGAAACTTCCTCATCGTAATTGAGTCATTTCCTCATCTTATTTTCTACTTATTTGGCTTATTGGTTTGCAAGAACCAAGTGCAATATTTTGTAAGATGAGTCATTTTCTCATTTTTTTTTTATTTTTTTTTATGTTGATAGGTTATTAGTTTGTGTGAGTCAAGTGTTATATTTACATTTGAAAATTTATAATTTCATGTGTTTCAACTATCCTAAGTTTTTAGGCATCATCAACTTCACCTCTTATTCTCGCGACAATGACAAAATTCTAGATCCACACACTACACATGTTGCTAGCTACTCCTTGACATAACTACCTCTGCTACGTTCTCGAAGCTCTATTGACTTCTACCAAATTCTTGCATGCAATTCAAGTGGCAAGTTAACCAATTGCGAATTGGTTCGTTGTTATCTAGTATGCATCCTAAGCTCCGACCATTTGCTTCAATACTATCTAGCACATGCCTTGGACACCAATCATGTGCATGTTGTTTTTGCTTAATTCTCAAAGCTTCTTCATACTTTTTTCTAGAATGGGAGTATTAATCCTAAATCCAATTGTATGTAATTTGAAGTTTTGAAAGCTTTTTCATCCAAAAAAATCCACCTCTTGAATGCACACATGGACACTTCCCCAGTGGAAGAATGCCAAAGCTACCACCTACTAGAACTTGCACGCTGCCATCAACGGGCATTGAGCTTCTTCACTTGTCATAGATTTTTCCAATGCCTCAAAACATAACTTGATCAAGTGAACATTTGGATAAATGCCTTCAAGATCATTGCCATTTTTGTCTTTACAAGCTACCTCCAAGGGTAGGTACTTAATAGGATCTTTACTCAAGTCTTCTACTATGTTACCATTACTTTGTCCTCATGGCTCAAAAGCATTCTCCTTTGCTTTAACATCCTCTTATTGAACCCAATCTACCAGAGGTTCCTCCTCTTCTTCATGAATGGTTCTTACTGCTGATTTGAATAGTCGAATCATGAGAATAATCTACTGAAGTGCTTGTATAATTTGACACAATACTAGGATCAGTTCATTATTTTGTTAACACCTGCCATATAAACAGGGGATAGGACACTGCATGCAAAACATGTGTGCCCATTCCATAGAGCATTGCATGGACAACATTTGTGCGAATTCCCATGGTTTCTTTATTTTACAGTTGGCTTTAGTCTCTTTGCTATTCTGTAAGTTCATGCCATGTCTCTCTACTTCCAATGGTTTCTTTATTTTAGAGTTGGCTTTAGTCTCTCTGCTATTCTGTAAGTTCATGCTATGTCTCTCTACTTCCAATGAGAAGTGACAAATGACAATTATACTTGATTGGAAAATGCCCAATTCTGTAAGTTCATGTTATGCTTCTCTACTTCCAATTCCAATGAGACTTGACAAATGTCAATTATACTTGAATGGAAACAATGTGAAGTGTTAATTTGAATGGAAAATGCCCAATGTGAAGTGTTAATTTAATTGGTTAGTGCATCCTAATTAACTTAAAGTTTGCTTTAACTTTCAACATCATAAGTTCAATACTTAGCTTACCATTACCATATTATACTTAGCTTACCATATTTTTGAGTGATCCTATTTTGAGTTGCAGAGATGAATGAATGGTGCCTGTTTTAGGGAGGAGAATGAAGGCGATGGTCCATGTGGTAGACACCTTCTAGCTGGCAACACTTCCGTGATACAAATTGATTTTACAGAAGTGAAGTAACTGTATGTGAATTACACGTTTGTTTAGTACTTTGAGATATGAAATATGTTAATTGATCTTGGATTATAGTGCTTACACCCTCGTCGTTTCTTTTGCTTCATTCCACCATCGATGTAACCACAATTGGCCCCCATCTTTGTATCTGCTACCGAAGAATAAAGCCTATGCCTCTCTGGCTGCCAGATCAACTCAATCAAATGGTTGTGGACACGGGTGGTGGGACTGGATACAGAATGGGTTATGCAATGCAATTTGGAACCAACAATTGACCCAACAACATAAACGGTTGAAATAGCACCAACAGGTGCAGAGGGATGAAGGGCATCAATCCAATCTGGCGGGCTCTTTGCTCTCAGTCCATCACATAATTTTCATGGAATCCTTGATGGAAAACAGACCCTAATCCTAAATTGGCTCTCTTTTCTTTTCTCAATCTCAAACAAATCCTGACTCTCTTTTCCTGGCTAGCTTTTCTCAACCAAATCCTCACCCAAGAGAACCTTTCAGTCAACATGCTTTTGTATTTCAGCCTACCTATTTTCTAAGACTCAGACTCTCCCCACTTAAGATAGGACTTGCTGCTTTGCAGCTTTCCTTGTTTTGCACTCCAAAGGTGAACAAATAGATGGCAATGACAATTACGTAATGCATTCAATGTTGCTATTTGTTAGCACTATGAGTCTTAATTTGAGCGTAGAATAGTAATCTATTAGGTAAAATTAGAGTGGAAATCATCAGATCAGAGTGGCGCAGCGGAAGCGTGGTGGGCCCATAACCCACAGGTCCCAGGATCGAAACCTGGCTCTGATACATTCAAAAGTGGCTTCCGTGCAAACTCTTTTGTGTAAGGCTGAAAAAACTGGCCTTTTTCTTTTCTGCACCTCTGATACTTTCGGATGTGGCTTCTGCGCAAACTCTTTTTTGTAACACAACTTGCCTTTTGTTCTCAGCGCTTCTACAAGAAGCAGAAAATGGTAAATTCTAGAGACGATTTTCAAGAACCAGAGAAGGGATAACAAATTATAAGAAACAACAGATGGTGGTGTGAAAACACACCATTGGAATTGATGAGCAACAGGCATATGTATATTATATATGATTATGCCCTCTCTCCACGGATGCGGCGAGCGAGCTGGATATCTTTGGGCATGATGGTAACCCTCTTGGCGTGGATGGCGCACAGGTTGGTGTCCTCGAACAGCCCAACAAGATACGCCTCCGCCGCTTCTTGCAATGCAGCCACCGCCGACGACTGGAATCTCAAATCGGTCTTGAAATCCTGGGCGATCTCCCTTACAAGTCGCTGGAAGGGCAGCTTTCTTATGAGAAGCTCGGTGCTCTTCTGGTACTTTCGAATTTCCCGAAGAGCGACTGTACCGGGCCTGAACCTGTGAGGCTTCTTCACTCCTCCCGTCGCTGGCGCAGACTTCCTGGCCGCCTTGGTTGCCAGCTGCTTACGAGGTGCCTTTCCCCCTGTTGACTTGCGGGCAGTCTGCTTCGTTCGGGCCATTTCTTTAAGCTCCTCTCTGCTGATAGTCCTACAAACAACAATGAAAATGAATCCCTTGCCTCTTAGCCACTGCACTGCTCACCTTTTTATTCAAAACGCAACACCACTCACCTTTCAACAGTTTTCAAATTTCAATGTTTCGCGCGTCTCATCTCTACCGTTCGCTCTCCACCCCTCATCGACGGCTCCCTCCTCACCACGACGCGGATCGTCGCCTTCCTTAGTTGGAGGGTTCGAGAGGTCGTAACCAACCGCTATAACTATTGAGAATTGGCATTGGCTCCTTAGGTGGTGGATTCCCTAATCCCAATCTTAAGGGACAATTTAACCGTTAATGCATTTTTTTTTGGCTAATTTTTTATAAAGTAGTCTAAATGTTTTATTTTTGGGAGTGTTTTGGCGATTTTTTTGTTTGATTTTGCTCGACAATTTGGTGATGAATGATTGGATCTGCAAAAATTCATTTATACATTTAAAAATGCAATTTAAACAACATAAAATAGAGATTTTTTCTAGATTTACATCGTCGGATTCTAGCCAAAAAATCCAAAAGGTAGAATGTTTAGCTCATGCCAATTTCTATTGACATTACATTTTTATTTTTTAAGCTAAATTTTCACTGGAAATTCATTCACAGCTAAGCGTCATATCACCAAACACTAACAAAATCTACAACAAGAAACATTCTTGAAGCAAGGTCAAACCAAAAATGAATCAAGTTCAACATTCTAAGAACCTCTCCAAGAACAAGAGGAGATTCAAGAAGAAAATGAGCAAATGAACCCCTCCCAAAAGAGGAAAACAAATAACCACATAAATAAGATGGAAGTGGACCTCAAGATTATGAACAACAAGATGAAGAGTTAGTCATAAGAATACCTTAAGGACCAAAGAAGATGCAAGTGACCCTCAAGAAGATCAAGAGTCAACCACAATAGTACATGACTCAAGTATATTATTTCCTTGGAAATGGTAATCACTCCAACAAAATCCATGATAATGGAGCGACGAGGAGTTGTAACTAGAGATAGAAACACAATCTCCATCTCAAATTCATAAGTAGAGAGGATCCTAGACCAAAAAAAAAAGGCCTACGGAGGTATGCCAAAAAAGAGCATATGAAGGAAATAAGGCATTGTGATCACAATCAACATTGTTCAAGTCTATGAGCATGGGTCCAAATATAAATGAAGTGAGTCATGAAAGCTATATCATGGAATTTTTTTCTCAAAAAAAAAAAAAAAAAAAAAAAAAAAAAAAAACCATATCATGGAATCGTAGGGGATTAGGAACAAAAAATAAGCAAGATAGTTTAAGACTTTTATTGGGTCCAAATATAAATGAAGTGAGTCATGAAAGCTATATCATGGAATTTTTTTCTCAAAAAAAAAAAAAAAAAAAAAAAAAAAAAGAAAGCCATATCATGGAATCGTAGGGGATTAGGAACAAAAAATAAGCAAGATAGTTTAAGACTTTTATTAAAAAAGAAAAGCCAACATTGGTGTTGTAGTAGTCATAGATAAACATATGCAAGAGAAGCAATCCTAACTAGTTTTTATGAAAAACATAACTTAAAACAATGGCACACATACACATTACATAAGAGATTGGCTCTCTAAACCCTTAACTAAAAAAAACCAACAAACTTAGAGCCTCACCAATCTCTCATTGCATTAACAAAATAATGCACAATACAATATTTAGGTATTCTACAACATCACTCAACCCTAATCTACCAAGTGGTATTATTTTACAATGGGCCAAAAGGCACCACCACCACCAACAACAACAACAACAAATTTAGGGGTTAACTCACCCACTTCCCCTCCCTCGAACTCGGGATCAATCAACCTCCCCTTGAACCCTCCTAATTATCATTTCGAGATGCACAATTTACCTACAAAGAATACAACAAATATCCAATAAACTAAAATGGATGAGTAATAATGTATTTTTAGAAATAAAAAACCTCTATTGGAGAGGATGTCATGGATATTAGGTTGGCTACATTATGGGATCCCTCAGCCCTCCATAATGTAGAAACAATATGCATGCCTCATTGGATCATAATTGTGCTTACAACAATGACAACTTCACAAAAGGTTCAAATAACCATCGTATATGCACCCAATAACTAGGGCCAAAAAAAAATTGTTGGGACTATTTGATATCATCAACAAAGTGGTTTTGACCTAAAATCACATTATGGGACGAGATTTCAACCAAGTCTTGGGTGTCAAAGAAAATAAAGGAGGCACCCACATCAAAGACTCATATAAAGAATTGGCAGAAGATCTAATTTCTAAGTGGTATTTTTTACAATAAGCCAAAAATTGGGAAATTCACCTAGAATAATAAGAAATTGGACCCAAGATTCATAGGTGGGAGATTCGACATTTTCCTTTTGCATAGCTACTTCCTTTCTAAAGAAATAAGCCTTGGTTATGCAGATGTTTCTAACATTGTTTTGATCATAAGTCTAGTCTACTCTTGGCCTCAACAAGCCAAGAATTTGGTTCTGGCCCATTTAGATACAACCAAATGTGGTTTACACAACTAGGGTTTGAATATTTCGGGAGAATATCTTAGTATACTCTAGTACATGTACTTGTTTCCTACATATGTGGAAAAAAAAACAGGGAGTTAAAAATGAAATTGAAGGAATGGGCCAAAGGACATAAGGCAAAACCCTCATAAAGTAAAAATAGACGGGGAACACTGCCTCAAATAAGTAAAACATTGAATAGAAGAGGAGGATCTTTCCAAATTGACCTTGGGGCAAATGAAACTAAAGTTAGCACCAACTTGATCAGGCCAAAAAGATGGAAAGGGGTTCCAAAGGTTAAAATCAAGAAGTCTCTAGTTGAAAGTAGGTAACTGGAACACCAAATTTTTTCAATGTCAACCCAACTCTATGCGAATAAGAAATAATATCCCTAAAATCACCCTTTTGGATGGATCTAAGAATATATATATATATATGGAAGTAAAGTCCAACTGGGGACTATGGGCCAAGCATTGGATATAAAGCTTTAGCTACTAAGGGAAGAGAGAATCTCTAGGTCTGGTGGTGGAAACAACTTTGGAAATTTCAAAGTATCCAACAAAATGCAAAATATTCATGTGGCCACTCTTGAATAACGAAGCTTTAACCTAGGATATTTTGCAGAAGAGGAAGTTTGTGGGACCTAGATGGTGTTGTCTTTGTGTTGATGCCTGGAAAAATTCCTGGCAGCCAACATGGAGGAATCACCAAATCAAGACCCCAATTAGGCCTATACTCATTTGGAATGACAATCTTCACTGGTATGTGGACCTGGTTGCCACTTAAGGGGGATTTTCTCCTTTACAGGAGACTTTCCTTGAAGCTCTTCTAAACTACTATGCAGAAAAGAGAAAACTAATTTATCTATATTTTAAAGCTATACTATCCTATCTGGGATAGTAGAAGTAGTTCGTAGTATCGCAATTAGGAGCAAGAAGAATAACATATATCGAACATGAGATAAAGATAAGCTATCAAGCTATAGAAATAGTTTGTACAACCCGATTACAATTAAAACAAATACATATCAGTAATCAACTTAGTAAACAGTTACCAAGAAATCACAAATATGCATACTCATGTTTGATTTATCATCATTCACATCAAATTCAATCAAGAATGAAATGACATAATAATTTCTCAAATATTCTAACAATAGTGCAAAAATAGAGAACATAAACATTCATTCCATCGATAAATCTGAAAGAAAGATAATAATGGCTTGCAAAATTTGTATTTCAATAGCTTAAATAATAGTACAAAAACAATTGAAACACCATATGAATACTTCCACAACAAGCCTTCAAATCCACAAAATTTGGCTTTTACAATAGTGTACTTAACCAATCTCTAAAGTTTCCAACCCCTGGATTTGTCTATATAATTACAATGAATAGAAAATTAAAGATCCTAAAATCTAGAACTGATTCCACTTTTCTATCAACAGACAAGTCCAGATGTCAACTTGACTTTATAATTGATTATTAAGAAGAGATATTCTCCTCGCTAGCAACAACTTCCTTACTGACTTTTTCTCCTTTCTCTTGCACATGAATTTGCCATAAGGTAACTTTTTCTAACATTAGTGAAACCAAAAGTGGGTTAGGGATTTCTTCATTCAACTTACACTTGTAAATTCGTTTGACAATCACTTCGTATCCAGATTTAGACTTTGACAAAAAAATTGTCAATAGCCCATGAACAATATGGTGGTCGAGTTATCAGTTCCTTGACAACATCAACATTCCAAAAGCTCAATTGTATGATCTTTTTGTCCATGAACTTATCTGTTGATTCACATCTGAAAGGCAATTAGACATGGGAACCAATTGACCAAGAAACTACATATGAGGCATTTCATAATCTTTAATGATATCCAGATACTAATCCCACAAATCTGAGCAACTTTCACTATTCTCTTTAATCAAATATTGTGAAAATAGACAATTAATGTACTAAGAGTCTAGTGAAGCCTATATGTGTATTTTTCTTCTTCAGTCCACCTGGAATAATCTGTAAGAAAACCGNNNNATTAATGTACTCAGAGTCTAGTGAAGCCTATATGTGTATTTTTCTTCTTCAGTCCACCTGGAATAATCTGTAAGAAAACCGGTCCTTGATGCTTCCCATACTTTCATAATATCAAATGAACTTTGAGCTTCCTTTTATTTCTCAAACAATGTTTGAGACTGTGCAGTAAAATGTAGCACTTGTTCATGTTGATCTTTGGTTTCATACAGTTTGGCATAAAATAGTTCTTGTAGCAAGGCCAATTTGTTGTTTAACTCAATTGCTTCTTCCCTTAAGGTTTTTGAATTATTTATTCTAATTCTCATTTAATTTAATTGAGCAACCAAATTATCCACTTGGTTATCATGACTTTTGCTTAATTTCTCCTTCTCCTCAAGAAAAACAACTACTTGTCTGTCATGTTCAGATTTTATCTCATATATTTTATCACTTAATTGTACAATGGTATATAGAGATATATTGTTTGCTTCTGCAAGATGATCCAGCTGGGATTAATGTTCCTCTGACCAAATGGCCTCCTATGACTTCAACTACTCTTGTAGATCTTCCACTCTTTTCTTTTCTCCTTTTAACTAAACATACAATATGGTCACATACCATTTGTTAGCACTATCAAATGCCCCTAAACCACCAACAACTTCCTTTGCAAACTCTTCATCATTTAAATGTGTAACATCCCAAAGTTGCACCATTTCATGTGTAATCTCTTCATGGTGTGTTGTTTTTCTCTTTTTAGTTCCTCTTTTAACAATGGTCTTTGTCTTATCATCAAAGGTGTAATTATCCAATGACAAAATAATGTCTTGGATAGGTTGAAGACTACCAAGGTAAAGAGAAATTGGAATCATTATTTCTGGAATGGAAGCTATAGGAGTAGTATCAATTGCAGGAACAGTGGAAACAACAATTGTGTGAACATTTTCAATATTGTTATGGTACTGAGTTCTGCATTTACCTCAAGGATTTTTTCAAGAGTATGTGTTTCTGCTTGGTTCTACTTCTCTCCTCCTATTGTAATAGTTAGTTGATCTTGTTTGTTAACCTGTGTGTCAGATGTAGAGACATCGTGGTCTCAATCTATTTCAGATTTGGATTGCTCATCCTCCTCCTCATCAACATCTACCTCTTCAATGACATGTTTCTCATTCTTTTCTTTTAAGAAGGCCTTTTTTCTCTCGAATTGTCACTCAAAGAATTCTTGTATTTTAGGGATATTCCTTATTTTATCAATTCTTTGGATCACCTCCTAATAATCTTTAGCGAGCTATGAAAAACAATGTCAAAAGAATCATCTTTATGCATATATGCCTTGACAGTTTTTACTGTACTGCAATGGTTTTTTACAATTTATGTTGGGTCATGTTTCTTGATTTTCCCATGAGCTAGCCATATGTTGTCCATTTGTTCCACCTCTTTCCGAGCATGCTTTTCATGTAATAAAGAAAATATGTCTAATGAAACAGGGAATGAAGTCCATTGTCTTTTCTAGCTTCGTGATAAAAAGGCAGTTATTCCAACACTAACAGTCTGATAAGCAATCTCTCTAAGAGTCAATCTGTCTGTGACATATCTAGGTAGAATATGGGGAGCCCCTTCACACCGATATATTATTATGTATGAGAAATCCTCATCCAAAAACTAGTCACCAATCTCCTTAATGGTGTCCATGGCTTCTTGAGTGAATATGGGAGCTAATTGATTTTTCAAAATAAGATGTAAAGGAATCATGAAAAAGCTACAGATGTCGTAGAAGAAATTTTTACAATTAACTTCCCACATTTTGGAACAATATATGTGGATTGCCTCTTCATAAGGAGACCAATTCTAGGCTAGTAGAGGAAAAGGTGTGATTTCACAGACAACATCGGTCAAATAACCAAACATAAAAAATATTGGGAAATACCGTGGAGGTGCTTCGTGAGATTTATGAACTTCACATTTGATGTTGGCAGAAAGGAATCTTAAACTTAAACTTAAAGGAATATTCTTTGCCATAAAGGCGACAAAGCATAATTGTTATTAGCATGGGGTTTTTTTTCAATCTAGGAACAGGGTATGTTTGGTCTCCTACAATTTTAAAAGAGTTAGTGTCATGTCACCACTCACATATTAAGTCATCCATTTGTACCCCTTCCCCTTCAACCTCCTTCTGAATAAAACTTTTAATAAATTTGTCATCTAGACAAGCAGTGGGTGTGCCTAGTTTATACATGTTTGAAATATCATTTTGGTCTGAAAGACCCAACATTCTAGCGAGATCAATTGATGATTGTACATGTAGAAACATTTGTGTGGGAGATTGTTCATTGTACCATGTCATAATAGCGCAACACCATTGTTCTAGCAGTTATCCTATGGAGACGAGACTTCTTAACGTCGACCAGGTCGTCAACATCAGATTCATATTCGTCTGTGAAGTCACCTTCCTTATTGAATTTCTATATCTGGCTCCATTCCAAGTTATTAGTTTCTCCTGTCTTGAAGGAAGTATCTAAGAAAAATGTTGAATTGGGGTTTTTTTCGGTTTCTTCTTCTTCGACCTTTTGTTTCTTCACCTTCCCTTTTCTTGTAATCTTGTGTTGATAATTCCTACAAACAGACAACACTGTATAAGTTTTCTTCAAAAAAAAATTAATAGACTCTGTTAAATCAATAATGTGAGCAACAAAACTAACCAGTAGAAGACAACCATGAGAAATTATGTGCTTTTAGACTCTTGGATTAATGCAACCAAGGTTAATGCTCAAAACCCACAAAGAAACTAAATGTAATGCTTAACAAAGATAAAGGTAAGATTAACGAGTGTGCTTTTAGACTCTTGGATTAATGCAACCAAGGTTAATGCTCAAAACCCACAAAGAAACTAAATGTAATGCTTAACAAAGCTAAAGGTAAGATTAACGAGTGAATTTGGGTTATTAGATGGAGCTATACACTTTCCCGATGTTCAATAAATTTGTTTAATTCTCGTAACCAACAACGTCAGATCCATTAATCACAGGAAAAGACAGTTTAGGCGTATTCAAATTTGTGAGGTAACGTTCCTCCCCGAGATATCTTAATTTTTAACATTTAAACGAAGAATGAAGATCGGGCTGGTGTAATTATTATAAGTATTAGTGTATTATTATGCCTAATATGATGATTATTCTCTTCACTAGGGCACTGACCACTAGGTTGTTATTTTAATAACATATACATACACAAAGGACCAACTCCGATCTGGTATAACCAGGTTATTGCTCCATTGGGAGCTTATTGCAAAATTTTGGAAAAAATCACGAGACTCGATCCGGTATAACCTGACCATCGGGGCATTAGCCAATTGGGGAATCGGGATATCGGGGGTTGTGACTTATTTTAAAGAGTTTAACAAAACATAAAATCTCAATACGGTATAACCGAGCCACTGGTAGATTGGGGCACCGGGACTGAGAACTTATTAAAGGGTTAAACCAAAGCCCAATATGGTACCATAGGGCCACTGAGAGATTGGGAAACTATTTTCAAATAACAAAGTGATGCGAAGGTCAATTTGGTACCACTAGCTCGCTAGCCCACCGGGGCACGAGGTAAAATTATAAGAGTTTTAAACAAAATATTATCTCACGATCCGGTATCATTGGCCCACTGGGACATCGGGGCACCAAGAATCAAGACTGAGTTTTTATTACTTAGTTATTTTGTTTCAAAATATTATTTAACAAGATTTATTGGACTCAAAATATTATTTAACAAGATTTATTGGACTTCAAAGAATTAAAATATATCAAAAGGAAAAATAATCAAGAAATGAAAAATTGAAATAAATAGCAAATTTAAAAAAGGGACCCATTATTATTGATTCAAAATTTAAAGAATAATGAGGGGTTGTTGAGGCTCAACAAATGGCAACACACCGGGTGAAGCAGTTATCTCTATCTAGCGTTACTTAAATGGATTATTCACACTAAATGTTAAAATTAAGCTCAATGATTGTAAAGACATATCTCTTAATTATGGGTATCACCACATGTTCAAGAATTTTAAAATATATTCTCATTAAACACAAACATCATGTAACTGACAGATTGCATATTTAAGCAGATTTCAGAGGTAAATTTTCCTTAGCTTTCAACCCACAAATAATTGGTATAATGTGTGACCTAAGGCTTTTACTCTGAGTAAATAAACATTTTCCTACATGTGTTCCTCATCTCTCTTTGACCCAACATTGCTTCCCTGTCTGTGAGCGTCCATAGCGTAGATGAAGATACCTTAGTATCATACAAGTATTTATAAGTTTTAAACTTGTAAGGTAAAACAATGCATACAAATTCTTAAGAAAAACAAAAATTAATCAATGGCTCATACACATAGTACACAGATATTTACGTTGGAAACCCTTAACCGAGAGAAACCAACCTTCCTTGGTGTCACACCTCTCAACTCTTCATTGTATTAATTTCACCAT
>CBVK0100483174.1:0-18538 GCA_900067695.1 Picea abies
TCTCTGCAGTGCCTATGAATGTTGAGAATTGTTCCGCATCTCTATCCAACCTCCTGGTGCCTCCTTTTTTTTTCCACAACTGATGTAATGATGTTGAAGTCTCCTTCTATGATCCAATGGAGGTTGTTGGAGTGGGTTTTTAAGTCTTATAGGTCTACAAGGATTCTTCTATGTTACTCTAACATCTGGGGACCATACAAATTAGTGCATAGGATCATCTTTGTATTCCCAATGATTTTCATGTTAACTAAAAGTGTATACCTGGTAGCCTCTGCTGCTATTAGGTTCATCACTTATGAGTTCCACAAGGTGATGATACCTCCTGCCATCTATTGTCCTTAGAAAACCACCATCTTGTACTTGCTCCAATGTTTTTTCCTGATTGTTTCCATTCTGTCTATAATGCATTTTGTCTCTTGGATGAAACATAGGTCTTGTTGTTCCCTCCTAAGTCAATTTATAAGTATTCTCTGCTTTCGTGGGTTGTTTAGGCCTCTTATATTCCATGTTATAATCTTCATTTAAACATGTTTGGGGGAGTGGGGAAAGAGATTTTTGATATTACCAGAGTTTATCATCAGAGCTCCTAGTTTCTGTAGGGCTACGCTATTTGATTTCCTGCCTTTTTTCCATCTCATTTTCTTGGGTGAGATTTGTCTTTGTCCTTCACCTACTTTGAATCCTAGGTGTTATATCTCCTCGTGTGTGTAAGTATTCTCTGCTTTCGTGGGTTGTTTAGGCCTCTTATATTCCATGTTATAATCTTCATTTAAACATGTTTGGGGGAGTGGGGAAAGAGATTTTTGATATTACCAGAGTTTATCATCAGAGCTCCTAGTTTCTGTAGGGCTACGCTATTTGATTTCCTGCCTTTTTTCCATCTCATTTTCTTGGGTGAGATTTGTCTTTGTCCTTCACCTACTTTGAATCCTAGGTGTTATATCTCCTCGTGTGTGCACTTGATCCCTCTAGATGTGGCTTCCTCCCTTAGGAGAAATAAGTATTGGATGTCATTTAGTTGTTTTGCTGGTACATTGTCCACACCCTGCCATTTCCATTGCTCCAATATGTTCGGGAGATCGATCCATTCCCTTTCCACAATGTCTCTCAGATATGGATATTTTTTTCCTACCTCACCTGGAGTCATTTCTATGTCTCTGTATGCCTCTTGCATGGGGGTGGGGGTATCTTTGGTTTCTCCATCCATAGGAATTGCGCTACTCCCCTATCCCATCCCCTTTCTTGGGATATATGTATCCTCATTGGTAGCTTGTTCCATGCCTTATTTATATTTTGTTTTTTCATTTCCTCCTTCCTCCTATTTTCTGGTCTTGTCCCATCCTTCTACTTTATTCCTAGCCTCCAGGTTTCTCCCTGTTGGAGTTTTATTTTGTTTCTTGTTAGCTCTATTCCTGTGGTTTGGTTTTATAAACCCATCTTCATCCTGTTGTATTTTGGTGTTCTCGGCTTCTTGTTTTTTGATTCTCACACATTCTCTAATTAGGTTCCCATGTTTGTGACATCTCTAGCATCTAAAGGGGATATGCTCCTAGTCAATATTTTTTATCCATTCCTCATCCCTGAATTCTAGGCTTATGGCTTTAGGGAGTGCCCCTAACACATCCATCTCTATGTAGATTCTTGCGTATGAGGTGTATCATCCTTTTAGGGTTGCTTCTGATGTCTTCACGTATCTTTCCAGTTTGTTCCCTATTGCTTCAAAGGTGGAGGGTAACCAATAATATAATGGTAGTTAGTAAAGTATCAACCATACAAGCACATTTTTGAAGGTTTCTTTTTCTGGGGAGACGTTTTCCTTCCATGGTCACATGTACAGTCTTGCTGAGGTGTGGAAGTATGCCCCCCCCTCAAAGATCTTATCCCTATCTTCTAGGTTCACAAAAACTATTGTAAATAAGACTTTCGAGCCCAAGCGAAGATCTACTTCTCTGCTTGGCATCCATTGATATTTAATCTAGTTGCGCAACATTCTTTATGTTGCCCATAAACTTGCAGATTAGTGCATGCGTCTTCATCTGGTCCCTATAGAGTTTCATTTGTAGATCGTCTAATATTACCTTGGGTATCATTGTTGTCTTTGGTTTACATGGGTTGCACCCTTCAACCCCATTAGGGCTCATTGTTTCTTGCACAACATTCTGAGGTTTTATAGTTTCTTCCCCCATACCGTCGTCTTTCCTCTGGTTACTTTCCTGATTCTTTTTTGTTTCTGATCTCGATGTGTTTTTCATTGGTTCCTTGAAAACTATTCCTTTCCCTTTGTCTATTACTACCTGCTTGTATGATGGGGTTCCATTATCGCCCCCCTTGGTACTCATGCTATCCTCTATTGTGGCCACATCTATCAAAACCTATCTTGCAGTTGCTCCAGTCTTCTTGATCTATTCAACTTTCTAAAAAATTTGTTGTTAATAGTAGAGTTTTCAAGTCCATTTTTTAGTGTATTTATGAGACTTCTTATGAGAATGGTAGTAGGATCCTTGGGAAAACAATCTAGAAGTATGATATGTCCATGTGTATGAATTACATGAAAATAGGGCAAGCAATGAGCTTTCATGATGAATGTTTAACTATGTTTATGTATGCAAGAGTGCAAGGATTTAATGCATCATAAGGTTTCTTAATATAAGGACTAATATTAATATTGAATAGATATGAACGAATGATGTTAAACGTGCAAATGATACATATGTGTGATGTATGAGTGAAATGTAAGGCAATAATTGCACTTTCCGAGATTGAATAAATACCATGGATGCATGGATAACTTTATTCTGAAGAGTCATGGAATTCTTTCTTTGAATGATAACTTCAGGGGAATGTGCCCCATTCCCTTAGGAAAGGATAGTATAAATAGAGGAAAAGATAAATGAGAAAGGATGTTGTGTTGTCATGATAAGAGGGACCATGATTATGCCTTTGAGGATCGCATGAGAATGATTGTGAACAATCATGAGTTGAATGATTTTATAGTAAATATGTATGTGATCTATGAAATATACCTATGGTAGCTACATATAGGCTTATGATTATGTATGTGGTTAAGTACAACTGGAAAAAAAAGTGAAAATGAATAAATAAGCATATTTAAATGAATAGGCTTGGTCAAACTATGTTAAATAAAGATAGTTAGGCCCTGGAAAATAACTCAGTCGGACTAAAAGTCCAGGCTTGTGTAGGATTTGGACGAGGGAATATTTCCTTGAGAATTAGTGATGTAGGTAAACTTTTTGACACCATAACGACGATGGTTGTATGATTGTGAAAACAATTGAGAATTGTTTATGTTTCACTCATGAAAACATTAAGGATAATGTGATGAAGTGCATAAAGACATGCTAGGACATATCTGAATTTTTTTTGTTGATTGGAATGATATGATACATGCATTTTTATTGTTAAATGATGACTAATATAATTGTGAAATATGTCATGTGTAGAAAGAAATTGAAATTGTTGGGAAAGAAAGTTACCAATGGTAGAAAACCTCAAGAAGAGGATGAATGCAAGAGGGTCGTTGTTGAAATATTGTTGAAGGAACTTTGGGATCCCCATGAAGCACTACTGATGAGGTAAAAATCAGAAAAAAAAAAAGGGTGATATCATCCATAACAAGTATAAAAATGTTCATTCCTGTATGGCATAATCGATGAATGAATTTGGTAAGAACCCCTTTTGAAAGGATTTCGTTATATTATTGATAGGTGAATAATTTTGAGTGGCTATTGTATGCAATTGCTACCCAAGAAGAGTTCTATTCAGGAAAGAAAATATGAACAGTAGAGAGAGGAAGTCTATGCTAGTCAAGGATGAGTTATAACCCTTGCAAGAAAATGCATGAGCAAGGAGTAACATGGGGACAATGACCAATCTAGGGAGACTGGGAATAAAGGTGCTCATAGTTAGCACATTGCATGGAATGCATTGAGGAAATGCATATTGCATAGGAGGGAAGACAATTTATTTCCCGTTAATAAAGGAGGACCTTCCAATACTCTACTTGAATTGTAGATGTGTTAAAGAAAAGAGAAACTTTTGGTTTCATATGTACTGATTTGGGATTGTGATCAACCGATAGAAAGTAGCATAATCCTGTTGTAAGAATGAATGAGAATGATTAAAGCTTATGGTGAAGAGGTTGGCTCAGATCCAACACACCATGACAAGGTGGTTCAGTAAGTGTGGAAAACTTAAAACCAATGTAAGGGAATATTGGGTATGGATGTTTGCATGGAATGCATTGAGGAAATGCATATTGCATAGGAGGGAAGACAATTTATTTCCCGTTAATAAAGGAGGACCTTCCAATACTCTACTTGAATTGTAGATGTGTTAAAGAAAAGAGAAACTTTTGGTTTCATATGTACTGATTTGGGATTGTGATCAACCGATAGAAAGTAGCATAATCCTGTTGTAAGAATGAATGAGAATGATTAAAGCTTATGGTGAAGAGGTTGGCTCAGATCCAACACACCATGACAAGGTGGTTCAGTAAGTGTGGAAAACTTAAAACCAATGTAAGGGAATATTGGGTATGGATGTAGCGATTAATATTGGAACATGGATTAAAGTCATTTCACAATTAAAATTGCATTGGGAAAATTTAGTCTGTTGAAAGATGCATATGTAAATAATGATATTTCCCTTTTCCTTATACCCTTGAATAAATGAAAATTTTCCTTATACCCTTGAATAAATGAAAATGACTTACACTATTAGTATGCATAGCTTTGAAGATATAATGTGCATGAAAACTAACAATTTGTTTGGATGAGGAATGTTGAATTGATGTAAGAAAAGGGTATTGGATATGGTAGTGTTGTAAGCCCATAAGGAAGACCAATTTTCTGCTAAGAAAAATTGCTATGGGAAGGAAAGTACCATACTTGTGAATCTGGTTCCTGTTCGAAATAGATCTAAAAATAAATGTGGAATTTGGAAATCTATGGGTGACAGATTTGCAAGAAAATTCTGAATTTGAAATTGATGATACTATCTCATAATTTATGTATACCTGTGATATAGGTGAGATGAAAAATATTTGTCTAGGAAGGATAGGTGAAGGTTGTCAAGATGGAAAGCATGCAAAAAGGATACTGTTGAGACAGGAGAACCCTATGGTAATCCATTATCTCCCTAGAATATATTGTGTTGTGGTAACACGAGCCAGAGGGATGCCTCAGAAGAGAAAGTTCGAGGGATGCCTCAACTATAAGGATCAATGAAGTCTTTACAACTCTTCCTGTGTGAGAAATCCTTGGAAAGGAAATATGGATCATTTGAGGGATTGTATACTAGAGAAGGGGATCCCCAAGCCTGGGCTTCGAGGGTGAGTGACCACAAGGAAGAGGAGACTTTGATAATTATCATAAACTATTGAATGGGATCATGCACACAATGGGTATGTCCAGGAAAAAAAAAGAGTGAGCCAAGATAACAAGATAACCATGTGGATGAAAATCCACAAGCTACACAGATAAGTATTGTGGTAGATTATGAATTTTTCCTCTTGAATTTTGAACAAAAGAAAGGTGTTTTCACATGAAATTGTGATTAATATACTTATTTTCCAAAATTATTGAAGGAAGGTGACAAAGGCCAAGGGTCTAGAAAGGACCTGAACAAGAAAGAGGATCAAGATTTATGAAGCAGTTGAATGACAAAGGGATGGAAGGTGTTACTGAGAAAGAACACTGAGGATGGTGTTCCCTTTTAAGAGGGAGGGGATTGTAATACCCATGTTTCCCCCATCTTGTAATTAATCATTAATTATGATTACCATGCTATGGAATGTGGAAAATATAAATGTATTATTGTTTAGATTTCCAATGATTCACTGTGGGGGTAAAGCCTTGAAGTAATGGTCGTGATATCACTAGAGGAAAGAGTGAGGAAATTGTAGACAGGGTTCATTAGGTCAAAATGACCCAAATTCTCTTTGTTGAAATAACAAGCCTCATCCTAATCCCAAGGAAAAATAATTTAATGAAAGAAGGGCCGGTGGTTGAACAATCCACTACCCCCATGAATGGAAGCATGGAGAGTCTGGCTAAGGAGACAAAAAAATATCATCCTGAAGTACCACAGAGTGAATTTTTCCTGCAAGCCCAGATTGACTAGAGTTCCTTCTGACAGAAGGAATAGGACACGTCCAGAATCTCCCTATGGAAAAAGGAGAGGGAATGCAAGAGAAGAAGGATACCATTTAGGAAGAGGAAGAGCATGTTAGGTTCTTCAGCTGATAAGATGAACTGAATGATTAAGTTTTTATGGTTAAAGGGAGAGAACAAGAGAAAGGATCTCTGAGAGTTTGTAGAAAAAATGACTTGAGAAGAAGGTCATGAGCTTGATGCTGAGGGAGCATATGATAAACCTCGCAGAGGCTGTGAAATATAAAGAACTTATGAGAAACCATAAAAGTTCCTTGGTGATATCATGGCTTGGCATGGGGGTGGCCAGAGCACTAAGAATGACTTCCTCTGAGCCTATGGTTGGGTCGAAAGGAGAACACCCACAGCCGATTGGTCGATGATCAACTGTAATATATAAGTATTTCATATATCATATGTGCTAGAATTGAAATGAGTAGTTAGATGTTTGTGTCTATGACTAGAATTTTCATTGTATGATTAATATTAGTAATGCTTATTGTTCTTCTGGTAACCCTTACATTTGAACGTTTTATGTTTTTCTATGATCAACATCAAGAGAACTATTATACATGGGTCTTAAAATGAATTTAGGAATAGGATTATGGTTTACGTGCTGGTTGGAAAATCCTTAAGGGAATTTTCCCAAGGATTGATTTTGTAATGTAAGAGTCAAGGAAGACTTTGCTCGAATGTTTCAGTCTCGTTGATCCCTCGAAAATACCTTTCCCTATTTTAGAACTTAAGTTATGTGAATGGAAGGAGCCTCCTTCAAACCATTCATCCCAGAGACCACGGGATCATGCCCATGGCCTTCACCAAATCTTGGCTAATAGTTACCAATGTAGCTTGCGAACCTTGAAAATGTTCCATAGGACCAAGTCCATGGAACCCTTCACTACACTAAGAAAGGAGCTAAGTTATTTGGGATTTCAAAAGTCCCAAGCTCTGTGGTGAATGAACATTGAAATATCCAAATAGGCCAAAGGTGACCTATTTGGACTAGTAACTTGATGGTCAACCAACATTTGGCAGTCATTTACCCATCATCGTGGGATTCATCCCCTTGTTAAACTGCAATCCACTTCTTGGTCGTAAAGTAACATGAGTCATAGATTTTAGGCTATTCAGGATCTCCCCTGACCATTGTATGTACATCATGGTCATTCAATGTTGACCTACTCTAGGAGAAAAAGAGTGTTAAATGGGAGGAACCCCCAAACGTCAAGGTCAAAAAGAGACGAGGACCATAGATCTGAGGATTATTCAGTATGTCTCCTAACCATTGGATCTAGACCATGGTCATTCTAGAATTGACCTACTCCAGGAGAGAAAAGGTGTTAAATATTCATAAAATCTGAACATCGAACTCACAAAGTAACATGGACCATGGATCTAAGGATCCTCCAGGACCCTTCTTGACTATTATATTGAGCCTAGTGAAAGGATAGAGTAAAGCACTCTGGCGAAGTCCGACTCCAGGAGGTTCAACATGTTGGTGAATGAGAATATCACCAGAGTGTCGAAGTCCGGAGTGACATGGCATGCTAACGTCACCTAGGGTGATGTGGACCCATAGCGGTTGTGCCACGTGTCACCCTGATTTGTGACTTTCATAGACCTTATGTGTCAAATAGACCTTCACACATGCCAATTAGTTGATTGGGCCATGTGTCACCCCTGTCTTTTGCCAAATGTCTTCTGTTAGATCAAACTAAGGAATATTTTTTGGCTCTCCTGTTAAAATCCACTTCAAGTGATTCAAGATGCAAGGCGTGGAGTTTCCTCGAAGAACAGAAGGTTAGAGTGACATTATCAAATGATGTGGAAAAAGTACACGATGGAGTCATCAAGTGGATAAGACACATGCCCTACTTATTTATTGTATATGGTATATATTTGGAGATATGGGTACCACGTGTCAGTGTAGCATCATCACCATGTATCTTCTAGGTGGTAGATAGTAGTAAGGAAACCCATGCAGAATGCCATGTATGTAAGAAGGACCCGCTCTGGGAGTTCATGACTTTGGAACTTTGGGTGTTTGGAGTGCTAAGATGCAAGCTCCAAAAAGGGATAAAGGTCAAAGCGACGTGGTAGGATTCTAGGGCTTCAAGACTCTGGAGGATATGAGAGTAGAGAAAAAGGGTATTCAGTGCCAAAGAGTCGAAACATCGAATGCCAAAATACCTTAAGACTATGTGTGGAATGAGGGTGGATCTCAATTGTTGGATTTAATGGTGGATTGATATCCACCATAGATGCATGAGTTCTAGGCAACTATGGGACTTCGGGAATGTTTTAGACATGACTAAGAAGGTTGAAGGGCTAAAGGCTCGGTAATCACAAAGGTACGAGGAACATTCCATGTAAATTCCCCTCCAGTGGCCATGTCATCGCTAAAGTATGACAACCTTGGTCGAGTCCATTTCAGGTGGGATGGTACGAATGAGGTGAACCCACGTGGGTGCCACATGGCCTAGGTGGGATGGTACGAATGAGGTGAACCCACGTGGGTGCCACATGGCCTTTGACCAATGATGCCTGAAGATATTTAGATGGGAATAAACTCCAATCCAGAGCTCAAATTTGAGCATGGTAATAATCGTTGGAAATCCCTTGACGAGTAGAAGATGAAGACGATCTTGAAAAGAGGATTTGAGATGATTGACAAAAGAAAAATTATTATGCCCCATCCCTTAAAAAGGTACTTAGGGGTCGGGTGTGTTACTATTATATTGTAGGAAATGTAATATGTCATTGATCTAGGACAACCTAGTAGACATAGAAATTATTGGGAAAAAATTGCTAAGATATATGGATGATTACAAGGTAAAGATCAAGAAGAATTTAAAAGTTTCACAGGACATGTAAAAAATTTATGCAGATAAAAGTAGGACATACAAGGAATTTGAAGTGGGCAAGCATCATGTGTTTTTAAAATTAAAGGATAAAAGGAGCTCGGTAAGATTAGGAAGTTACTATTGATGATTACAGTTGCATGAGACATCCTCCAGGACACAGACTAAGTGAGTTGGACTGATATAGAGCACATGATTTGGGTGTGCCCATGATATGGGTATGTATTTCCTCTCGAAGATGAAGATGGAATGTTGTGTGCCCTTGTGTAGGGAATATGTCGATGATCTGGGTGTGTTGTTCTCTCTAAGACAAAGATGAAACGTTGTGTGCCCTGGAGAAGGGAATATTCCCATCAGATGGGTGTATCATTTGAGATGAAATTATGTGTACCCCTATGAGGGGTGAAGGATCCCATGTGATAGGTTTACTATTCTCCTCTATGCAGAGAGTTGAGATTATGTGATACTCTAGATGATTCTCTTGTGAGACTTAGTGAGATATAAATCTGTTGAGTATAACGTTCATGTGGCTGATCATAGGTGGACTTGATCCTAGTGGTTGAGCACTAGTGAGTGTGTATCCTAATGATTCTCCTCTGAGATGCAGTGAGATAGAGATTTTTTGATTTGGATGTCCATGTGGCTGAGCACAGGTGGACATTCCCCTAGTGGATGAGCACTAGTGGGTGTGTAGGATACCTTTCTATATTGTCTAAGAGTTGGACTTATCTGTAACCCTAATTGTTATGTAAAGGGTAAGGATCAGCCCCACCATAAAGTGAAAGATAATTAATGTAAAAGATAATTAATATGGTAATTATTAATTATATTTTGAGTTATTGAGGCTAGCCCTGTTGTTCCAATATAAACCTCTTTTGATGTGTTCAATATAATATAAATAAATGTGATTTCCCCATTCAAGAAACACAACACACATGTGAGTTTGGAAATTTCAACAAGTACTTGTTTTAGGGCTGAAGTCTGCACCTCTCTTGGGTGCCAGTCTTCTTGGTCTTGTGATCACCCTTTTGTGTACTATGTTTATGGTGTGGAAGGTCTTTATATTGAAGAATATATCAAAGTACTAGATAGGTTTTCTTCCCTTTTTGAGAAGGGTTTCCCAGGATATTTCTTGTGTACTTGTGCATGGTATTTTTTCTTGTGATCTTGGTTACTATAACAAATTGTTTATGGTGTAATTGCAATTGTCTATGGTTCAAGTAAAATGTTTATGGTGTAATTGCAATTGTCTATGGTTCAAGTAAAATGCTAAAATTGGAATAAAATTCATGCTTGAGCCTAGAATAGTGAAAATTCAACATGGTATCAGAGCATAGGTATTGAAGAAACCATTGCACAAGCTTCAAGCAAATTGTCCTCCTCTTTTGCAAAATTGTACGACCCTCCTAGGGTTTTAAGAAAATATGTACGACCCTCTCCTTTTGGGTGATTTCAACACCTTAAACTTGGACATTTGGGATAAAATTTATATAGGAGTGTATGGACTCCTTTAACGCACCTTTAACAAGATTTAGATTTCATTTCTTATCACTTTGGATTTTTGTCCCTACGGTTTCTAGGGTTTTTCAATTTTCTGCAGAAAATTCACATCTAGGGTTTATATAGCTCATTGAAGGATCTTTTAATCTCACCAGTGTTCTTCTGAATTTCAAGGATTATTGTTGGCAATCATAAGCCCAAAAAACCCAAGGTTTTTATCCTAGCCTAGCCATTAGGTTTTCTATCCCAGTTTGAAAGGGTTTGTTAAGAATTTGAAAATATGATGAACATAACCTTGGTGGAAGATAGGCTTGATGGATAGAGAAACTTCAGTTCTTGGAAGTAAAGACTTCAAGTCACCTTTGAAGAGGAATACTTATTATGGGTGATACAATTTTTTTTTCAAAGACAACTACCGATGAAGAGAAGGAAGATGACGTCAAGGAAAGGAAGATAATCTTATACTCAAGCTCTTACATTGAAGGGCCAGCTTCAAAATATCAATATGACAAAAGGTGACACCATTGATATCTTATTCATGAATATGTCAAATATAAAAGATCATCTAGGTTCAATTGGAGAATTCATATCAACACTCTCAATTATTCACTTGTATAAATTATTTGTATCATTGTCATGAGGGTACTTCTAGGAGGAAGAAACCTTTGTTGCAATCATGGATCTAGAGGGATCTCAGTGCATTCAGAGAGACAACACACTAGAAGTGAAGAATCCAGGTTTGATTTTATTAATTATCATGCCTCTAACCTACAATTCTAAGTTTTTTACATTACAAGTAGGTGTTGTATCTATGACAATAATCCTTAAATTGTTTTGATTATAGATATGTACTCATTATTCTCCCCTAGGAGATATTCTTGTTTTCTTTCCTTTCGTTTGTTTTCTTTTTCTAGGCAGGTTAACAACAAAGGAAGATGTTTATCCTTCAGACTTTAGAGGGAGTCACTTGACTCAGAGGGAGTCAAAACTATTTGAGGAGGAAGAACAAAACCATCATTGAGGCAACTGAAGCAATGATACGTGATCAAACTCTACCTATGATTATGTGGGAAGAAGCATGCATGACAATAGTATATGTTCAGAACATGAGTCCTCACTAGATTTTGAAGAACATAAATCCTAAAGAAACCTTCACCTGAGTGAAGCCTGAGATTGGACACTTTAGGATATTTGGGTGCCGAGTATATTTTCATGTACCCAAAGAGAAGAGATCCAAGCTAGACCCTTCAAAGAGAAAGGGTAAAATTGTGGGATATAGTGAATATTCAAAGGAATATTGGATCTAAATCCCTGGTTAGAGACAAATTGAGGTAAGAAGAGATGTTATCTTTGAATAAGAGATATCCTTTCAAAGATTTAGAGAATCTTAGATGGATATTAATAGTGAGACAATACCTTCTCCCCCTTTAGAAGTTAAGAGGGAGACAACCATTTTTCCAGTTGATCCAGTTGATTTAGTTTATCTAGTTGATCCATTTGATCCAGTTGATATCCCCAGAGATATTAAAGTAGGGCATAAAATGCATGTCTGGGCTCGACAAACTCTATAAGAGGTAGAGGGGAATGCAGCCTCTCACGGCACATTCCGAGAGAGAAAGAGACAAAATATACTTTTGAGATAATTTTTAGCCATGAGTCACATCATTGATTTTGAACCTTGTTGTCATGGAGAAATGACAAGTGAGTAGGTATGGAAATATTCCATGACAAAAGAATATCATTCCATCTTGAAGAATGATGTGTGGGATATTATTATGAGACCACAAGGGAAGTTTGTAGTGACTTCCAAGTGGATCTATAAGATCAAACATGTAGCTAATGGAAGTGTTGATAAATACAAAGTGATATTTGTATCCAGAGGACTCTCACAAGTATAGGGATTTGACTATGATGAGAAATTTTCTCCAATAGCCTGATACACTTCCATCCGTATTATCATTTCACTAGCTACATCTATGAGTTGGAAACTGCATCAGATGGATGTAAAGACATCCTTTCTCAATGGTGAGATTGAAGAAAATTTTTATATCGAGAAGCTAGAAGGATTCATGATACACAACAAGAAATCTCATGTGTGAAGGTTGAAGAAAGCCATATATGGACTAAAGAAAGAACCTCGTTCTTGGTACGAGAAAATGGATGGATTCTTGATGAGTTTGGGCTTCAATAAGAATGTTATTGATCCAAACCTATAATATGATAGTGTTGGTAACGAGTGCCTAATCTTGGTCCTGTATGTGGATGAATTATTCCTCACCGAGACTTATTGTTGAATGCAAGCAAGCATTGACTTTTGAATTCGAGATGAAGGATCTAGGTATGATGCACTACTTCTTGGGACAAGAAGTATGGCAGAGGATTGATAAGATTTTCCTATGTTAAGGAAAATATACAATAGAGATATTGAAGAAGTTTGGTATGACAGAGTGAAAATACATGCCAACACCAATCGTGATGGATTTGAATAAAATGGATGATGTTGATTTAGGCGATATTGATCCACACTTGTACTGATAGCTCATTGGATCATTGATGTATCTGGTTAACACCAGATCTGATATATGTTATGCAGTGAATGTACTTAGTAATTTCATGAGTCAGTCGAGATAGACTCACTCGATATAAGAGAAACATGTATTGAGATACCTACAAGGAATAGTTGGATATGGCCTGAGATATGCCTCCAGTGTAGACTTGAGTTTGTAGGGATATGACGATTCACATTGGGCAGGGAGTGCGGTGGACTGAAAGAGAAACTTCGGTTGTTATTTTACTTTGGGGTCTTCCATGGTTTCCTGGTGCAATAGGAAACAAATCTCTATGGCCTTGAGTATCGCAAAATAAAAGTAAATAGCATTGAGTCTGGTAGTCCACAATGCAATGTGGCTTCATAAGCTTATAACAGATTTATTTGATCATGAGATGGATCCTACCATTATTCATTGTGATAACTAGAGTTGTGTGAAGCTATCTAAGAACCTTGTGTTTCATGGTAGATCAAAGAACATTGAGATAAAATATCATCATATCAGAGACATGGTGCAGAGAAAAGCAATACACATGCAATACCTTCCTACCCATAAGGAGATTGTAGATATCTTCACCAAACCTCTTGCCAAGATGAAGTTCGAGTACTTATATGAGAGACTTGTCCTGGTGGAGAATACCTCCCTAGATGAGAGGGAGTGTTGATTATTACAACCAAGATGAGGTTTGAGTACTTCTGTGAGAGAATTATCCTGCTGGAGAATGCCTCCCTATATGAGAGGAAGTGTTGATGATTACAGCTGCATGATACATCCTACAGGACAGGTACTTAGTGAGTCATCCTGAGAGAGAGCCCATGAGTTGAGTGTTCCCATGATATGGGTGTTTAGTTTCTCTCTGAGATGGCGATGGAACATTGTGTGCCCTTGTGTAGGTAAGATTCCCATGATTTGGGTGTGTTGTTCTCTATGAGACGAAGATGAAACACTATATTCACCTGAGAAGGGAAGATTCCCATGATATGGGTGTATCACTTGAGGTGAAACGATGTGTACCCTTGTGAGGGGTTAAGGAGCCCATGTGATTAGTTTACTATTCTCCTTTTTGCAGAGAGTTGAGATGATATGATACTCCAAATGATTCTCCTATGAGACTCAGTAAGATAGATATCTATTGAGTAGGATTTTCCTGTGGCTGAGCACAGGTGGACGTGATCCTAGTGGCTGAGCACTAGTGATGAGCACAGGTGGACGTGATCCTAGTGGCTGAGCACTAGTGAGTGTGTACCCTTATGATTCTCCTGTGAGATGCAGTGAGATAGAGATCTATTGACATGGATGTCCCTATGGCTGAGCACATGTGGACGTGCCCCTAATGGTTGAGCACTTGTGAGTGTGTGAGATCCCTTGTGTTGGAAAATAATGGTTAAATGCCATGATTAGCATTTGATTTGAGTTTGTTGTAGAGAGTTGAGATATTATATCAACTATCTAGATTGTGTACCTAATATAAACGGCTATCTTAAGATACTTTTAGTTGTACTTATATTGTGACCATACTTAATGAAATATAGTTTTAATGTGCATTTGATTTGTAATTTAATATCAGAGGCTGAGTGCTCTGGGTAACTCCCTCACGGGAGGCCTAGGTATGCGTGAGAGTAGATTGTTTATTCTTATTTTTATTTTCTTGAGTGTGAGTATTTATGTGTGAAGGAGACTCTCGCCTTATGAATAAATATCTACTACATAAAGAGACTGTAGCTAGAGTGAGATCCTCTACACAAGGTAAACACTGCCAGAACGAAGAAGAATTCTTCCATAAGAGAGGGCATTGTTAGGTTATCGTTGAGGATAATTGTTGCATTGGAGGCTGATGGCATGGAGAAAATCTCTATGCAGCAATACATCGCTTGTCATTTGTGAGGGAGGAGGGTAGACTTCCATCACAGTTATAGATCCGTGAATGGGCGATCTGAATATTTTGTTTGAGTTGCAGCTGTCTCCATCACAGTTATAGATCCGTGAATGGGCGATCTGAATATTTTGTTTGAGTTGCAGAACATTGTCGTTGCTATGAGGAGCCGCATCCGAAAGGAAATAACCCATTGTGGAAGAATTTGTACGTAGATCTCTTTAAAGAGGCTGAGTGTTACATAATAGATCCAATGTGATCAGATTCTAATGGAGCATATGCATGGAAATAAAGGAAGATATGGATATTCTTGTTCCATTGGCCACAATTCCTAGAAGAAGAACAAATGGGGGCATCCAGATCCCGAATGGAATCCACTTCCCAATTTTGTTAGAAGTTGCATGTTTTTAATGACCATGTGTTCAGACTGGGAGTGAACGTAAATAGGAATAGAGTCGGATCCTGTCACATTTCTTGCATCACATTTCTCAGATATGTATGTGAAATTTTTCGTTTAGTGTGCAAATTGTGAGAACCTTTAATAGATTGTGATGTTTGTGAGTTTGTAAAATTATATTAATGAAGAAGAAATTATAAGAATATAAGAACAAAGTATCATATTTCAAATTGGTAGTTCTCAATGTTCTTCAGTGCTAAGAGAACACATCACAGATTTGAATATGTCTAAATTCTATCATATGCTGGTGGGACTTGTTGTACATCGGTGCTTCAAGATCGCCAGTTACAGGTTATCCATGTATATATTATTGTGTGTGTGTGTGTTTAAGAAGGTCAATTGTATGATTGAATGCTAAAAATATCCAGTAATTAGATCACTCTCCTATATAACTGTAAATTTGTTCTTCGGGAGAATTCCACAGATGGTAGTATATCAATAGGATAATTCAGTATCGAGATTGTTTTTTGGGAGGTCAAGAAGCGTCAATCTTGCAAGAACATCAATGATGGTCTAAAGCAGTTATACTTAAAATGGATCAAAAGGTAGCTTGAAAGTGTAGAGAAGAAATGAGCAAAACCAAGTGATTGCACAGTGGGTAGAGTTGCTAATGAAGACCATCCAGACAAAGATAACAAATATAAATTGTATGTCATTTCTATATTGTAAAAACAAAACAAAAAAATGCATTTATCCATTAAGGAGGAGTGTTGGAAAATAATGGCTAAATGCCATGATTAGTATTTGGTTTGAGTTTGTTGTGGAGAGTCGAGATATTATCTCAAATATCTAGATTGTGTACTTAAGATAGATGGCTATCTTAAGCTACTTGTAGTTGTATTTATATTGTGACTATACTTAATGAAATATAGTTTTAATGTGCATTTGATTTGTAATTCCTTGCTATATTGTCTAAATGTCAAACTTACGTGTAACCCTAATTGTGATGTAAAGGGTATAGGTGTTGGCAGCCCAACAACCATCTCATGTTTTCAGTATTTTTATGAATAACTTAATTTACAACATGAGATTTTTAATTTCATTGTTTGGCATGTACATATGGTCTTCTTTATTGTTATCATTTATAGATTGTTGTTTGTATGGTTTACATTCATTTTGAGAGTGGTCTTGATGTTGTATTCTTTCCTTTTGTCTAGTTTGAATTTCATGCCTTCCAATATGAAATTCAAATTCCATTTCATTTTGTTTTCTACAAAGTTTTGATGCCAACGGATGAAATAAAAGATTTGGGAATTTGTCACTACCTCTTATTGATTTTTTTTGTTGTATATCATTGTTGCTTGTGAAATTTAAGAATGGATTTGTTGGAAATATGGAAAAGTTACAATGGCCTTACAGGTATGAAGTCTTATTGAAACACATCTTTTTATATGACATATTTTCACATTAGGTCAAATTTGAATCTGTGAGAGACAAACTCAGATTTTTGGTAATAGTCAATATGATACGCAAATGTCTTAAAAATTATGAGATCTTCCCTGAAAGTCTATCGTTTCATAATTTTGTTTTGAATCTTGACAATTACAATGAGTTACAAAATCAATTTTCATTTCATTTTGGTTAGTAATGAATATCATGAGGACTAAAGGATCTTATGGCTTGGATGAGTTGTGTTTCCATAATTATTTATGGCTCATGTATTGTGTTTCTAGAAGGTTGCATGATTGATTAAAAACAAGCTACAAATTTTGGCTATTTGAAACTCTTTTTGTTCTGAGACTGGTTTGAAATGATTTACATGATCTTTTATCACAATCTTTGAATGATATCAAAAGGATCTAGTTATTATAACACAAAATGTTTGAAATTTTATTATTAATGAAATTCTACATAACCCATTTTGTATATAACAAAGTTGGGTCATCAATAATTATCAAATGACAGGAGGGTTGGAAGATGTAAATGCCTCCATAAGGCTATAATGATCTCACTTAATCTTGTAAGACCAAGTATAGAAGCACCTTATCTCAAATTTTATTCCGATACTTGAATTATCATATGCTCGAATCGGTTGGAACTCAACATAGTTTTCTTATGGAAAAAACACATGTTATATATGGGGTTAAAAATTTTGAACTGTGAACAATGCATTTTGAGCCAACACATCATAAACATGGTGCAACATCATCGACACTTTGCTGATATGGTTACCATTGCACATGTCACTCTCATTAAAGATTGGGATCATATTGAAACATGCATTCTTTAGACACCAATGACACTTGCAACCATTATTAAAATAGTTAAATGATTGATGCATTGGGATTTGTGATCAATAGATATCTGAATGGTGATGCAAATCTTGACTATAATTCTATGGCTATCCTCTTAATAGTCAGTGGTGAATTAATTATATTTTCATTGATTATTTTTCAGTAGTAATGTCTCTTTGTTTGACCTGGTGATAAGCTCGAGGATATTCATCTTCCCTACAAAATGAAGTGAAGCATGTGGTGTTTTTTAAATGATGTCAAATTAGATATGAAACTAGATAATGAACTGTTTGTCTATTCTTGCATCAGAGAAAGAACAAAAAATGACAGGTTTGGGGGTTCTTGTCATTCCACAGGCAGCGATTTGTTAACGCAATTTACAAAAGAAGAGGAATTTTGGGAAACCATTGAAAAACCATCTGGGAAAAATGTCTATTTACCTAAACCTAGAAGTGTTTCCCTAGAAATGACATATTCTAGGATCTGCAAGTCAATCTTCGAGGCTGATGTTTCAGGATTTCATCCACAACATAATGGAGAGGTAATTTTGTGGGGCACATTACAGGAAAACGGTGAATAATTTTGAGAAACCATTGAAAACCCATGTTGCAGAACGGGTTGCTTTAGCTTACTCGCAAGCATATTCCATAAATGGTGAACGATTTAGCAGGTGCGGGTTGTTCTTTGAAATGCAATTTTGCAGATTTTGCCTAAATTCGTCAAAGAAGTTTCTAGCTCATAAACCAAGGATTACTATGGAGGAAGAAGATGTTGATCCACTTCAGTTATGTGCCATAGAACCAATTTTGAACAAAATTTTTTTTATATCTATTAAATAGTATTCGGAAAAGATCATTACAAACAAACTCATGCTATTTTATGTTGAATTGTCCT
>CBVK0100483182.1:0-12627 GCA_900067695.1 Picea abies
TAAGCCATGTAATAACCATGACCAAGTTGATGAGCCCCATGAAGCCAAGGATGATATTTAACCCAGTGTACTTAATCTAACATCCTCCAAGACTCAACATAGATACAAACCCTTGGAACCACCCCAAGTCCTTCATGATTTTCCTCCAAAGTACTATAAGTAGCTACCTTTGTTTGATGGGGAACCTGATGCCATCTCAGCTGAAAAGCACATCCAAAGGTTTGTGAATTTTATAGATTTGTTTTATATTGACCATGATGATGTTTGTATGAGGGCCTTCTCTCAATACTTGAAAGGGGACACCAAAGACTAGTTTAAACATTTGCAACCAGAGTTAATTAGCTCATGGGAGGAATTGAAGAATGTCTTTTCAAAGTTTTGGGGCAAGAAGAAATCTTTGGATTTACATCTTACAGAGTTTTATGCCTTAAAAAAGTATAACACTGAAAGTGTTTCTATATTCAGTAGAAGGTTTTCCAGTATCTATTACAATTTGCCCAAAGAACTTCAACCCAAAGTTGCTGCCATGCTCCATTATGAAATTACTCTTCATCTAGATTTGTCTTTCCTCCTGATGGAAATAAGACCTAAGTCCTTGCAGAAAATGTTCAATGATGCCCAGTAGATTCAACACAATATCCAAGAATGTGAATGTAGCCAAAATGATGGGTTGGATATTCAAGAATATGAGAGAGAATATGAAGAAGAAAAGATTGATTGAAATCTTTAACATCGAGTCGATAATATCATAGCTTCTCTTGAAGTTTTCAATGCTCGTGATTTTGAAAAAGATTATATTCCACTTGTTGAAAAAGGAGGTGCTAGTTTAACTCCTTATACATTCCAGGATAAGAAGAGGATTGATTGTTTTATGTATTCATTTATAGACAACCAAGAAGATGAAGCTACAAGTCAGCAAGTTGAAAAGCAAGTTGATGTTCCAAGTTTTTTCTTGTTAGATGATATTGCAGATGTTGTTGATTTTCCTATATATGATAAATATGATGATGATTGTGATGTTGACTTCTTGGAACAACTAGTTGTATGTTCTCTATCATAAAACGTTCCTTTTCAGCAATGTAATGAAAGCAATCAGCCTACATATCACAGTTACAAAGAAGAAAGTATGGAATCATCTTAAGGGAATTCTCTGCCGTTATGCTTTTATGCATTTAAATTGTTGAAAGAAAATTATAAGATCATCATTGGAGAAAATGAATGTGTGTTGATGCCAAATCACACTAATTCACTGGAACAAAAGAAAATGAATGTGTGTTGATGCCAAATCACACTAATTCACTGGAACAAATTGACAAGATATTGCAACAATCTTCTCATGTGTTTGATGACCCTGTTTCTTGTTATGTACAAAATCTTGTCAGTTCAAAATTGCATCCATTGGTCGAAGATAAATCTGAAAATGAGTATGATCAGCAATCCAAAGAAATTGAAAGAGGTGCCTATGACAACAGTGAAGAAAACAAAGGAGGTTTTGAATTAGGTGAAAGAACCTTGCCATTATGTTTTTCTTTTTTCAAATTGCTGAAGAATTGTTTTTATAATGTTTCAAATTAGAACTCCTCCAAGCATGATATTAAATATGAAGAAAGAAATGGACTTGCAAATGAAACCGATCTTCCATTATGTTTTTCTTCCTTTGAATTGTTGAAAGCAAATCGTGAGGTAGTAGAGGAAGCAAGGGAGTTTGATTGCATTCAAAGTGACACAGTTTCACACAAACAAATTATTATCAATAAGGAATATCAACAACCTTCACATACACTAGATGATCAAATGGCTAACTGCATGAGTTGTTATTTCAGTTCAGCATTGCAGAGTGCACTCATCTGCCAGCTTGAAAATGAAAATGAAGCTGATCAAGAAATTTTTGTTAGAGGTCATTCCCCTGAAACTAATTTCCAGCAAGACAAAGTGTTTCAAATTTGTCTCTCTTCCCTTGAGAATGATGTAGTAAATCAATTTCAAAGTGACCTAAGAATAGATGAAGTTTCTAAAAATACATCCATAGAAATTTTGAATTGTGAAATAATTTATGATGATAGATTTCAACACTCACTAGAAGACTCAAAGAAGGAATTTACTTCCACTCATTCATTAAAAACTCGAAGTGAAAATCCTTAAACAAATTCCCAGAAGGTTGGTGAAATCACATCAGTATTATTTAAAGAACAGGAAGTTTGTTTTTATGACTTAGCTTTTGAAAATGAAACATTATTTCATGTGTTTCACAATCCCATGGCATGTTATATGGAGAATTTTTATAATCAGAATATACAGACGATGGTGGGTGGAAAACTTAAGGATAAAGGAAGTGATAGATTGATGTCTGTATCAAATATGGGTCACTTTACAAAAGATGATGTTCTTTAGCCATGGTTGTCTTATAGAAACTATTACTTCCTGATTTCTCAGCAAACTTGTCAGTTTCCCAGTGGTGATCAACGGGTTAAATCACATGAAAAAAAGAATGCAGTGGAAGGGGTGAAACATAATATTTTTTTTGTGCATGTTTTAGAAGATCCATTTGCTATTTTGTTGGAGGAAATAAACAGTCCAAATGTTTTTGAATTTTTGAGATTCAAATTTATGGATGAAATTTTGAATCAATTATCAGGAAAAAAGATTTGGAACCAGCAAGTGCAAAGAAAACAAACAGTGGATAAAATGTTGTCATGGTTGCATTGGCATTATGATTTCACTTGATTGGCAGTTCATTTCGGCAGTTAGGGTAGGTAGGAGTGTGTGAATAATCTTGTTGGTCAAACATTTTTCAGTTTCGATTTCTAGTATTGTATACAGTCAGATTTTAGCGTTCAGTATCCAATTGAGAGAAGTGTGCATAATTTGGTTTTCAACAGACACTGGCAACAGGTCGAAGCAGGGAACACACACATGTTTTGGGAACAAACCAATGGATGAAGCATTGGGTCTACAATTATTTGCTACCTCACATGGAGGATAGCATCCCCAGTTGGAGCCTATGTTATCACCATAACAATTTTCAGATAGGATCCAAGTCTCAGAAATTTAGCGAAGAGCTACATCACTATGGAAGCATGATAGTTTGGAGGATAAGGTCACATATGGAAGAATATGGAAAAATATAGTGGAGATGTGGGGGTGATGGGACCCATTCAACCACATATCTTAGACACCACAGATCAACAATCGACAATCATATCAGGAAATGAAATAGCACGAGAGTTAATTGTTCGATGGTAGGCCGGGGAGGAAACCATGGTTTCATTCCATGGACACGTGGCACCCTTAGAGGCACACCGAGGTGAAAGTAGGTCTACTCAAAACCATTCTTTCCAACCCCCAATATCAAAATTTGTTGAGACCCAGTGGACCATAGATCTTAGAGCGGCCCAGATCGAAGACCAATACACATATCATGCATTGAAGTAGCATGGAGGGTAATATTTTGAAGGCGATCCAGGGAAAATACCTTGATTTCAACTCGAGGACACGTGGTGCCATCAAGTTCATATCGGGGGGAAAATTAGGAAGACTTGAAACCACCTAAGCTCACCCCGATGTCACGTGTTAAAAAAATCATTTGACATACGTCACTTCCAAAGATCACGTACAGAAAGAGAAGAGTTAATGGCTTACCCAGTCACATCAGTATCGTTGCTTGAGTACTTTACACCGTGCAGCATCAAGTAAGCACCACCAGAGAGATGATCCAAAGGCCCATCATTTGAAACTAACAGTCGAGTGTGATAGGCCATAGTTCAGACAAGTACTTTCATTAGTAATCTATGATTAAGCACTCGATGACAATCATCCTCCAAAACATAGATAAATTGATCCTGTTTTGAGTAATCAACATTCCATTTTGAACGAACTAATTAACAATATCAACTTCCTAATTTTTGTATGATTAAGGGAGACAAGCCTAATTTTTTCTGCAAAATTGGGAAAAATGGATAAAGTTGATCAAGAAGCCTCCAGTGAACCAGGATTTTCAACTAATATGGCGAATTCATCAGTGAATAAGAAAGACAGGTTGGTTGCACAGATATTAGCAACAAAATTACATACAGATCCTACAACAAAACCAGAAGAGGACAAATAGATCAGATTAAATCCCATCATAAGGTATTTAATCATCAATGAATACGTGGATGGGCGCTACAAGTGAGAATTAAAGAGGAAGTGGAGAAAACAACAGAAAACAAGAAACATAGTTGAAGCAGATGAGAGAGTTGGGGAAAACCAACCAGTTTGGTTGAGCACTCTAAAGGAAGAAATCACAAATCTGGAATAAGTTCTCAGGTTAAATTGAGTATGTTTTAGAAAATTTTTGTAATTATATGGACATGTGGCGTTCAATGAAAAACCTCAGATATATCAGTCCTGTTTATAATGTTCCTTATAAAGTAGGAGACAAGTTGTTATACATTACTGCTTTTTGTAATCAATCTCTATCTTTATAACTATGGGGAAGTTGAATCATTTTGAATCCCGCATGTAAATATTCTATATATATATATATCATTCCAAGGATAAAGAAAGCATGGAGAAAAGAGGGGCCTTCCCTCTTAACAAGAAGTATTTGTAAAATCCTAGAGCTAAAGTGAATATACAATGTAGGAGAAAAAATTTCAACTGTTTATGAAAATATTATAATTGTCTGTGATATGAGTTACGTCTTCTTTCATAGTGTGTATTTCTTGTGTCTTTGAAATCCCATTTACAATTTCCTCTTTTAAATTGGAGAGTTAAAAGTCTAGAATTCGTTTGATGATGCTCTAGACTTAGCAATCTAAATGAATGTGTGTTTTTCTTCCTAACTAATTCAAAATTCATGTTTATATGATCTGATGGAGTTATGTGTCTTCCTTTTCCCTCTGTTACCATGAAAATTTCAATTTAAACTCGGACTCATTGCCTCATTTATCCTTTTTACTCTTGATATTTCCAATGATTTGTCAATGATTTATTCATTTCTAACTCCATAGCCGAAATGTCACCCCCATTTATTCAGTAACTTTATAATACCCCCAACACAAACCAAATGTAGCCAATGATTTCCAAAGAAATATCAAGTGACATGAGAGATCCCTCTATGATTTGAGAAGGCTAGTGCCTCAGCTCTAAAGTTGGTTGAAACAGTTACCTCTGTTGCCTCAGCTCTAAAGTTGGTTGAAACAGTTACCTCTGTCGTTTGTCTATCAGCTGGCAAAAATTTACATAGTGATAACAGATCCCTTTCTTGAAAATTTGTCTCGGTTGTCATTGTTTCACCTTGGTTGTTAGCGTCTATACCTTAGTCTTGTGTTGTCACCACCTAGCGAAAGGGGGTAATCCTAAGGGGGGATCCCAAGGCTAACATCTACTCTTGACCATAATTAACATTTTCCATCATAAATCCTTTCACATATCCCAAAATTCGGCTATGGCCCATTCCCCGATGAGAAGAAGGGGTTGAAGGCCTAGAGGATGATGGAGATACTTTCCATTTCCCTTGTTTCACCTTGGTGGTTAGATTCTATACCATAGTCTTGTGTTTTCACCACCCAGGGAAAAGGGGTAATATTGGGGGGCCCTCCCCTGGGTAACATCCGTTCTCGATCATACTTAAAATTTTCCATCATAAAGCATTTATCATATCCCAAACTTTGACTATGGTCCATTCTCTCATGAGAACATGGGGCTGAATACCTTGAGGATGATGCACCTACTCTATGTATATGTTATCACTAAATTATAAAGGCCACCATAAAATCCTCGTGCCATCTTGATATCTACCCCCTCTAATGGTAATTTCCCCTATCTAGATGAAAATGAATGAACCAGTTATAAAGGACTATTGCCCAGTATAATATAAAGGATTTAATCTTGAAACCTTATAAAGGGGATTTGCAAATTATAATTGGGTATCAAAAGGAAAAATAATGGGTTTAGAATACAAAAAGTACCTAGAAAAGGGTATCTTAAGCAAGAAAGCACCACCTCTACAAAGGTGCTCATAGAAATGGATACCATAAGCCATCAGGTAAGCCTAATACCATATCACATTCACACTTTCTCTTGGTGGTTTTTTAATTTCCCTTGTCACTCTCAGGACCTATCCCTCTACCTGGGTTATTTGTTTCTTATCTAGGTAGCACACCTAATAGGGTTGGATGAAGGGCCTTGCAAAATTGGTAACCCTCACAAGGTCTTGGGATTGGGTGATACTTGAATGAGATACTGCGGTGAATTGTTTACATGGATTATATCTTAGGAATCAACTTTTCATGGTTTAAGGATTGTCATGTCTTTTGAACATTGGTTTAATTTGTCTTATATTCTACCTTGTTTTGAATGGCCCTAACATGGTTCTTTGAGCGACATCTCGGGTTGTGCCTTGTTATAGGAATTTGGCACATGTGATGGAGAGTAGTGACTTTCACATCCTTGGAACCTTCGACAATGGAAATATGGGATTGGTTTTGAGCATGCTATTCATTATGCCACATACATGAGCTGAAATCCCACAGGCTTGGCATAGAATCCCAGAGCTATTATTCACAGAGGATGGAGGATGTTACATTTGAAGGGACTTTGATATCACCCGAGGAGTAGAATACACCCCTCCTCCACTTGTACATGGCCTTTGGAGGCCTATGATGTCACACTCTAGCCCTTGATGTGAAATTGAAGGCTAGTGTTTGATGGATGATGTTTTTACGAGATGATTTAGCATGAGGAGACACCTTTTATCACACTCCCAAGCATTGGATGCATGACACATGGAATTTGAGGGCCCAATGATTCACTCCTGGAGAATTGATGTCCCATTCTTTATCCCTACATCACCCTTCTATGGCATGACATCACCCTTCTAGGGTTTTATTTTATGTCTTTTCTTTTGGAATATTATAGACGAAAAAGAATGGGTCAACCCTCTTCTAATTTGTTGTTGAACACATTACGTGGACAAATTGGTTTAGGGTGGTCTCATATAAATAGACCACCCTCACATTTTCATATTCCTCATCACTACCCACCATTTTTTAGAACAAGTCTGAAATTTGCACACCCTCTTGGGCCATATAGTTTTTCTACTCATGCGACTTACTTGGAGGGTCAAATTGTGGATGCTTTTGCTGATTTTTGGATGGAATTTCTACAATTAGGGTTTTATCTAATGTTATCTTTGTGAAGTAAGTGAAATGTATCTTTATGCTATTAATGTTCCATGGTAATTTTACTTTTTCATGCTAGACATCTTCCTTGGTGCTACCCTAAGAGAGGAGCATAAGTGCTTTCTCCTCTCACAAGATTAATTTTGTCTAAAATTTGTGAAGGAATCCTTGCTAGGGTTAGACTCCTAAATCCCTAAAGTGATTTCTCTCTAGGATTTTATCCATAGACATTTTATTTTTCCCTAGTTGAAGAAATAAGAAGGGAGAAAAGGTTGTTAGAGCCTAAAAGTTATTGAAATCTAGCAATCATCTTTACAGTTTAAACCCTAAGGCCCTAATGTGATAACACCTTATATTTTAATCCCTACTTATTGGTCTCTACTAGTTCAATTTTCAAGCATTTTTGTAATTTCTCTTATAAATACTCCATAGCCCTAAAAGACACTAGTTTTAGAGCTCTCTTGTGGTGAAATTGATCATCAAACACTTTTTTTTAATTCTCCCGAGTTCTCTACTAACATTACTAACACTAAAACTTACTTATTCTCTAGTAGACTTCTTGTTGTTGCAGAATTTTTCTACATCCACTTGATAGCACTTTAATTTGCTACATACATTGATCTAAAGGTGGTCTAACATACTCACAAATTTCATTGAGAAATTGGATATTAATCTACTGGATATATTCTAAGTTTTCCTTGTCAATTGTTGCATTTCTAACCTACAATTATTGTTGTAGTTGTAAATATTTTGTTGTTGTTGTAATATTATTCATTGTTGCAAATTCATAACAACCATAGCAATATTCATTTTCTAGTGTCTTCGAGAGGTATTTCTTACATGTTTGAACTTGGAAATCATTGCATATATGATATAAAGTATTCTTGTTTTGGGTAGGTACTCAAACAAATTTATATCTCTTTTACTATAGTGACTTAGACCAATCTTTAGGTGATCAAGAGAGGGAACGATAGGCTTCGCTACTTTAATTTCTATTTTGATCCCTTGAGGTCACTAGCAAATCCTACTTTGTGGTTGACCTCTTCCATCACTAAAAGGTGGGTATTTCTTACTAAGGTGACAATGGTAAGATCTTCTTTAGTTACACAATATTTTAGGACTTGTAGTGGGGATTTGAAAAAGTACAAATTTTGTGATAACATTTTGGCACCATTGTCAAGGAGGATTGAGTCATTCTCCTCAAATTACATATCCTTTAGTAAACTTTCTCCCAAATCCCTTATCTTTCAATTTTACCTAGTGACTCCACTGAGGGTGATTCCCTCACCTTCCTTTGATGATATAAGGTTGATCATATGGTGACTCCACAAAGTTTGAGGAGGTATACCAACCCTCCTAAGACTTACAAAATAAGGCTCCCTCGCAACTCACCTATATTGAAATATTTGTTTGGTGGAAACCTTCCTTTTCCTACAATGTATCAAAAGCAATGGGAATTCAATATCTTCAAACCCTTGGATAGTATGATATCTTGGGATACCCTTGAAATATACCACCAAAGTATGAGAAATGGTTTCCCAAGTTTCCTAGTAATGATGTGACCACTTCTCAAGAACATACGAGTAATGTTTGGGCCTTCTTTCAGTTTAATCATGTGAGTGATGAAGCCAAATATTTAGTAATGAAACTTTTCTTGGCCACTCTTACCAATGTTTCTAGGATATGGTATGTAAGAATCCCTAATAAGAGCATCAAGACTATGAATTAAATCGAGGAAACCTTTCTTAATAGATGGAGTATTAAAGAGAATCCAAGAATGTTGTTAATTGACTTACTGAAATCAATAAATAGGAAAATGAAACTATTAGATAATTTAATGCCAAGTTTGAAACGTTTCTTCAACAAATCACTAAATCCATCACCTTGGAGGAGAGTATCTACTCTTCCTATACATCAAATATTTCCAGGGACATTTTGGATACTTTCTCAAAGAAAAGGCTCCAAAGACTATACAGGAAGCCAAAGAAACGGCTATGAAAATTGAGGCTAATATTTAATCATGTAAGGTAGATCATGTCTATGACTTGAGAGATAAGGCCTATACCAAACCAAATATAGTACACAATACTGAGCCCATTCAAGATACTATCAATCCATGGGAACAACTTGAAGAGGCAATAAATGAACTCACCAAAAATCAAACCTTCATGATGAATAGAATTACTAATTTGGAAAGGGCACATCAACTTGACCCCAAGCCTCCTTTTATGGGACAACCCCAAAATCCTAGCCAAGCATGGAGAGCTAGTCCTTCAAACAAGCAAAGGGTTCCAAATAATCTAGATCCTTTAAATTTTATAAGTCAAGAGGAGACTCCTTAGTTATTGACTTGTGAAGACTCGCATTGAGAATATGAATGCCCAAGGAATCATAAGGAACCCAATCAAATTAATTCCTTTGATTCTATAAACCATATATTTATGATATCTCCTCAACTATGCCTCAATATCACACCTTAAAATCTTGAGGAAAGAAAAAAGGAAGCAACTAGGATGGATAGGATAGAAGTTATAATCAACTTGGATGATGATTCAAGGGAGAGACTTAGGATGAAGGAATTACAAGTGTACAAAAGATGAAGAAATGTGCTACAAGATCCACCCTATCACCCTAAGCCTCCCCAAAAAGGACCTCTACTTCACAAACAATCAATTATCTTCCTAGTTCCACTTTGCCAAAGACTAATGATATTGACTTGAATATTGACATAGATGATGTCTTGGAAAAGATAAATGTACTTGTACCTCTAAAAATGATGATTAATATTCCTTCAATGAAAATAGAATTGAGAAGTTCTTCTAGGTACAAGGTGAACCTATGGACCATCCTATAATGATAAATAAAATCACTTCAGACCACAGTATGATGAAAATCCACCTTTCTTCCTCTCATTACAAGTGAATAATGAACTCTTGAATAATTGCATGCTTGAATTAGGGGCATGTACAAGCATAATGTCTTTAAAATTGATGAGGAAATAGTTGAGAATATTTTGTCATTGACGTCAACAAGGTCATGGACTACGATGGTGCAATGGTGCGATGGTGTGATGGAATGGACTACAATGGTGTGATAGTGCGAAGGAATGGACTAAAACAGTGTAATGGAATGGACTAGGACAGTGCGATGGTGCGATGAAATGGATTGCGACAAAATGGGTGAAAGTTGCACAGAATAAATTCTACATTGCACCTTGAGCCAATGCAATGAATGACATAGAAGATCATGACGAGAGAAAGCCAATGTGACAAGCAACATAGTGGAATGCGATAGGATGAATACTTGTGAATAGATTCTTGGGCTCTTAATCTATCCATTTAGTAGATGCTCTATAAACAAGAATTTGAATTTTCGTGACAATGAACATTTTGGTAAAATAAGGAATATTTGGTTTGTTTGATATAGTCAAAGAATGTTTGATAATAGAAGATTTTCCACATATAACTAATCAGATTTTGATGTGGTCAAAATTTTTCCAAAATGTAACTGTCATGTGTCCACATACTTTATTTAGACAAAGGTGTAATTGACATTATTTTGATGTGGTCAAAGTTTGTCCACAATATGAATTTCATACTTTAGTTAGACAAAATTGTAACTAACAAGATTTTGATTGGTCAAAGTTTGTCCACAATGTAATTGTTACACCTCCATATACATGAAGGTGAGCTCAGGAAAAATTACTATAAGTATTAATGTACTCTGAGTGTGAAAGGGTGTGGGAAGTAGATATAACAATTGTTCAAAGGAACATAAATAAATAAAAAATTCAATCTGTGTAATGTAACAATTTTTTCTGAATTTAGGGTGGAAGGATGGTGATAGGGTGAGTCGAAGCTCACTAGGGATCAATGTCTTCATTATATGTAACAAGTTGGATCCTGAGAGTATTGGTCTACTCATTATCTATGATAGGTTGGTGGCTGAGAGGATTGTTGTCCTCATTATCTATGATAGGTGGGTGCCTATTGAGATGAAAATGTTATAGCTTGTAAGTTGGTTCTTGCAAAAGAACATAAAGAAGATGTTCTGTGTTTTTTTCCCACATTAAGTTTCCATGTAAAAATATGTGTATTGTTTTCACTGTGCTATTTTTTTTTCTTCTTGTATCTGTCATTAAGTGCACACTTCTAAACAACGTAGATGGATATTTTTTTTTTCTTGCATCTGCCATTAAGTGCGCAATTTTCTAAATAACTTAACTGGTTAAAAAGAAAGAAAATTACAAAAGGTTAATGAAATATTGTCCACCCCCCCTCTCAGTATTTTTGTGTGTTTCAATAATCGGTATCAGAGTGCAGGTTACTTCCGTAAAATTATAATAGTTGGAAGGAAGATCACACAAAAAGTATGTCCATTCAAGATTATTTTTCAACCAAACCTCCTCTGTTCAATGAAACAAATTTTTCATTTTGGAAAATCAGAATGAAGACCTACTTGATGTCTCTTGGTATGGAAGTATGGAATAATGTGATACATGGTTATAAAATCCCAACCACTCATCCAATTGATGAAGTTGGTAAGAAATATTACTATAGTAATGCAAAAGCTATGAATGTCATCCAAGGAGGACTTACAGAAATAGAATTTGTTATAGCAATGTAGCTGGAATATGCTAAGGAAATATGGGACAAGCTGGTAAAAAATTATGAAGGAGAAAAGAAAGTGAATTCGGATAAAATTCAAGATCATAGAATGCAGTTTGAAAGCCTAAGGATGAGTGAAGATGAAAATATTGCAACTTTCTTTCTCAAAGTGGATGTGACTGTAAAAACGATGAAAGGCATAGGAGAATAAATTAAAGAAGCTATGGTAGTTTAGAAGGTACTGAGATCTCTTCCCTCAATACTTGATGAAAAGGTATTAGCTATAGAAGAAATGCATGAAATAGACAAACAGACTATGGATAGGCTCCATGGAATTCTGACTACTTATGAGATGAGAACTAGGAAATATCAGCCATATCTAAAAGATGCAGTATTCAAATAATCAATCAAATAATCAACATCCCAAGATAAAGATTCGTCAAAACACTTCTCACATGAATAAGAAGCTAATTTTGTAAGAAAAATGAAGAGGGGATTTGGAAAATATAAAGGTATGTTACCATTTAAATGCTTTCAATGTGGTAAAGTTGGTCATTTTTCTTCTAAATTTCCTTTTAAATGAAATAGCACCAATGAAAAAGAAATAAAATGCAAGGATAAACCTAGCAATTTGAAAAAGTATTTTAAAATGAATAGTTTTTATCCAAAGGAGGATAGCGGAAGCTCTGACGAAGAAGAAGAAGAAGACCCAGATCTAATTCAGGATGAAAAAATTCTAATGGAATTGGAATAATACAAATATGATCAAACAAACATAGAAGAGTGTGAAGTTGTAGTAGATATGGAAGGAGAACTCATTAGTGCTCTAGAGGAAATCTCCTGACTCAAGAAAAAGA
>CBVK0100483192.1:0-23547 GCA_900067695.1 Picea abies
ACAATTAAATCCAATATGGAAAATTAAAATAATAATAAAATACTTATCCCTTTCAGGCCCCCCGCCCCACCCCCCTGGCCTCTCATGGAATCATAACCCCCTATCTATTGTCCTTGTTTTTCCTACAAATAGTGATATATTTTATTAATACATTCAAAGTATTACATTTCCTAAGCACTTTGGACTGTTTCCAACTTTATCGTCTCACCATCCCAAGTCACCATTACATAATACATTCTAGTTCATAGGGACCAAAATCGAGGGTGTTAGATCCCCCTCCCCTTATTTTGGCATTGTCCTCAATGCACAACACCATACCGATGCTACTTGTATTACAACACTAAGATATTTGACCTTAAAAATGCACATGAAATCTATCCAAATGCTTATATGCATAGGCACTCTGGCCTAAATCGAGCATACATAGGTACTCCATCCCAAAAACATGTATAAGGATCTTCACAATTTATATTTCTGGTAGTAGTTCCAACCAACAAACTCTTCTTCCCCACAAACTACACAACCCAAGGAAGTGTACCCCCTTCTATGCACCATAGTCCCTCAAGCTGCACCACTTCCCTTCAGGGCTCTAGCATAAGGTCAAACAAGAAGTCTCAGAGATGTGGCTTTAGGAACTCCAACTGCAACAACTCCACTTGACTTTCTTTGTTCCATGCCTTTTCCCTTAAATTGATTTCCTTATGGTGCTCTTCTTTCCAAGATTCCAGCTTCAGTATTCAACATCTCATATGTATTACATGCATATAATCATCATAATATATCATCATAATAATTTTCAATTATAATTGTCAAATTTGTTTTATACAAGAAAAACAAATTTCCAAGCATGAGATTCCAGCCCATAATTCGTTTGTCTCTTGCAACAACAAGCATCAATCTTTACTATAAATCACAATAATTCCATACCCAAGGCCATTCTTCCTGCAATTTTTTTCAACCTTCACTCAACCAAACAAATTTTTAGCATAACATAACAATCATACATTTCCATGGCATCAATTACAATGTTTCACAAAGTGATCTCAGAATTGATTACATAAGCAATTCAATCACTTCCATTAATCCAACTATTAACTAGAATGAACCCATCACCCTCTACACATATATTATCAACCAATCGTTTCTTTCTTCTATCCATCAATACTTTTATTACATTTTCCCTCAATATATTTTTTCTGTAATTCATCATTATGTAACTCCTTTAACCTACAACTTTCTTTTTGCAACATCTAACATCTCTTGAAGTGTTCTCAACTTCATGAGTTAGAAATATGCACATCATTTCAATTTTTAGCATAATCATTTCTATTCCATACATTATATACATGCATTCACCAAAATGCATTCATAATTCCTTTAATATCACTTGTGGCATTTTCAATAGCTTCAAAACAAACAATTCAATCACCTTCAGCTAGTTATTCATATTAAATATAATGCAACAATCCATCGTTATGTATTTTCATCACCATGGGATTTCATAATGCAACAAATAATTACTAATAGAATAAAAATCAATGAGCCAATACCTATGGTCACATATACACAAGGAATCCATGTATGACCACATAATACCACATAATTATGTTATGCATTCCACCATGGTGAGGTAAAAGGTCTGGCCAATGCCTCAACACATCATCCACACACTTCCTACTACTTTCCTGACTATTTGGATACCTTCCTTTTCAACCCAAACAAAACACGAAGAATATAATTCTTAAGTTCTCTTCAGTGTCAGAAAAGTGGTTACATTCCAAATATCATAAATATAGTAGATACCATTGAGCACTTGCATAAAGTTATATCCCTTCTGTATCCAACAATATCATGGTATCACACATGACTAGCTCTATGGATATTCATTTCTATAGTAGGAGTATGTCTCTTGATTTGACCTAGTTATGATCCCATAACCAATCATAACACAATATGCAACTAACAATTTATCTAAATTCATTATAGCATCAACAACATTTACATACCCCAAGACTTTGGCCATTATATATCAATTTAAATATTGAAAATTTAATTGAGGAAATTCTTACCACAATTCCCTTAAGCATTTAGGCATCAGAAGCAACCAAATGCACACCTGCATGTTTTTTTATCAACCTACTCAATGCTACCTAATCAATTGGTATTTGTAGAAGCTAGCATGCATCCTTCACCAACCTCTTATCAGTATTTACTCTTTTTATATCTTCTTCATATGAAAGGTTATTAGTAGCATCAATAACAACACTTTGAGCTATGCAATGAACTCCCCTTTTTCCCTGGGCACAACAACTATGGTTAGCAACTTTTAGTTATAAAAACCTCATTATTCCACATATAACCATAGACTAATCTTATCCTACAACATGTTATATGAATTTTCAAACACTTTCACATGCACTAATGCATATCTATAAGTACTAAGAATGCATTCCTATCATGCCCATAATCCATATGTCGTCTGGATTCTTTTGTTATATATGGATGTCCAATAGGCCATATCATAAGTGTTGCTACAACTATTGCAGTAATCTCTTTTAGAATTTTCATCTCTCTTTGTTTCTCCTAGCTATCCTCAAATCTCACTGGATTCCTGCATCCCTTTATGTTATTTCTGAAATATTTGTGCATGATTGATTCCTTCCCTAAGCAATCTTCCATTCAATTATTACATGACCAATTTGCATTTTCATCCACTCTCTCTCATTGAATTTGAATATTCAACATTCATTTACTATACACAACTAATTTATCTTTCCCTGTCTGGGTACTTTGACACTTGGAGTTCCTTCACAATTCCATGTTCCTTCTTTAGCCTATTGGCATTCAACTTGACTTCCATAGTCAATTTTCCATTACACTATAATTATGCACAAAGTCTTGTTTTCCATCTTTTAACCACTAATTGGATGTAGTTAGCTTCACTTGTACCTTCCATCATAAAATCCAATGGTTCATTTCCATTTGAGATGGGTTCTTTTGAGGCATCTTCTCCTTTATATTCCATAGTAAACATGGAATCATTTCCTTCCTCATGTATCTTCCTAGGAATTTCCTTTATGAATACCACGTCCATGCTTATGTTATTCTTTACTTAATATCCCAATATACTTTAGGAATGTGCACAACACCCTTGGGATATATCCAAATTTCTCTATATTCATCAACAATCTCCTTTATTGTTGTTACAATTCCTTGAGTGTCTACTCCTATTTAATCCAATTTCAAACCATTTAACCTACTATAAAAACCATCCCTCCACACTTCCATGGTTGTATCTCCATGCACACACATTAGTCACGATTTATCATAAACTATAGATGGTTCTTCTCTTACTCAACATCCCCATTTTGTATCAATATTTGTCATCTAGAATTCGTTTTTGGATCATAGTTCCATTGGAATTATTCTATATTGTTCACCAAGTCTAGATGTCTTCAATTGGAAAATTCCTCAAGCAATCAATTCACATTTGAACAACTATCTTTGTTTTCTTGTCTCATATTTTTAGACGTCACTTGCATTTTCTCTATTATATCTGTAAGAATAACTTCTGAGAAAATGCATAGAACCATATTTGATTGTTAAAACCCATAATATATCATTCTAGAACATATGCGTACTTTTCCCTTTTTAATATCACCAGATACTCTCTCTATGAATTCCTAGAAATTATTCTATTCAATTCACAATTATGGGTGCATAACTAGACTCTTCTCTTTGCAAGCTTTCCAACGACTATTTTATTGCTTAATTTCAAACTCGGGGAACAAGTTATAACCTTCTGAAATTTATTAGGTCTCCATTCATTAATTTCCATTTTACTGTCACATGGCATACACATGGCTCTATGTCACTTGTGCCATATTATGTGGCACTGACGCAACACTTGTCACCTGGTTCATCAATCTCCAAATCAATGGTTCAAATCACCTCAGATATTTTCTTTGTCTTCAGGGTCTTCCCTTCGGAATCAGTAGGTTACCTACATAAATTCCCCTCAGACGAAATCTCTCCAACGAAATGCATCCTAGTGGATCCAATGGCTCTCGGAATTCTAGAATCAATGACTATGATCATGTTGGTGTCTCCAGATGCTCAATAGTTACTCTCCACTCTCAACACCCATTCTCCATGCTACAAATGGGACCCACGAGATCTATGGCTGAGATTTAATATTTCTCACACCGATCAACAGACCTCCTTCATTCTCGGAGTCCCTCCCATCAGAGTATAAGTCTCACAGACCACTCCAACCATTGTACTTTGACTATACTCACTACAATGGATCCAATGGTCAATATTCACTCATAGTTCACAATTTCTTAGTAGTTAAGGTCCATCCCATTAAACGCTTCTTACTCGGCCATGTGGGACCCATGAAATATCTATTATTGTCATTACAATGTGCGCACTCATCGATCAACGGTGTAGATTTCTCCTCAAAGTTCCTCCCATCAAAGTGCATCCCCTCTAGGATTTCACTCACTCCAACTAACACCCCTCCAATGAACATTCAAGCCCTATCATCCTATAGATATGAGGGATACTATTTAAATCGAGGACCTAAGAGCGTCATGCCCAAATGGGCCCACTCTTGTCCTATCAAACAACCAACTATCAAAAATTATCATCCTCCGAGTACCTTGATTTTCATCCTGGCATCCTCATCACCTTGACCACCAAGCTATCACACCACATCACCATGACATCATTTTTCTCTCTCCCTCTGCTCAAATGACACTATATTTATGAATGAAATCACATCTCTCTCTCCAACCATGCTACAACTTAGATATCTTCTAGGAGTCCCTTATCGTTAGACTCATTTCTTGTATCCTCTCTCCAGGCCTTTGACAACCCTCCTTTGATGAACAAATGAGATTCTCTCTATAGGTATTTCTAAAGGATATGATTTAATTCACCACCCAAAGGTTTATACTCAACAGGGCTCACACTAGGTCCTTCTACAAATCACAGGATAACATGTTTCATCCTCTAGGACACATTGGATACCATGTTGGAAATCGTACCAACATGATGTCACTCCTCTCTTAGCCTCGTTTAAGAAGGATCCTATGGGGCATCCAAGTTGGAACCCGTGACATGTGACCCTACCTAATTCTGCAACCTATATTGACATATGGAACTTAGGACACATCACCTTTCACCCATCAAAGTTCCAAATCACCTTGACACATGGCACAGTCAACACCTAACACGTGTACCCTCCATGTGGACTGACGTGGTGTACACATCATTGCTGAGAAATACCATGTCCTTCCAGGTGTCAAGACCTATCCACTACATATTAGATGGGTGATGTCATCCCTTTTCATCATGATGTCACCTTCCTCTTGGCCTTGCCCAGGCAAGACCCACAATATCGATGGTGGAGATTGCTTCACAGCCACACTTTCTATAGGAAAAGCTACTCTGACTGTTAGACTCGACGATCCTCACAACGATGGATTCGACAGTCTAGATCTATCAAAGCTACTCTCTAATGGTTCCAACAATTTCGATCACTTCTCGGAGCCTTCCCATCGTAGTGTCTCTACCTTGGCATCCAAAACTACTCTGACCACTAAACTCTGATGATACTCACCATGACCAATGTCCGAGATCTTTCTGATTCTACTCTCCAATGGATCCAACAGTCCAGATTTATGTAGGGGAAAAATTTTGGATCTTGGACTTATCCAACTTCATCCCAATAAATGTCAAATAAACCATTGCAACAACTAGTTCTTGCATGTGCAACTGATCGACATTTATGGGTACAAGTTTCTTTGCAATTCATTCACCAATTGGGGAAATATTTTTCATTTTCTAACACAGTTTCATTGTAATCTTGGAATTAATCCCTCTATAGACCTGAAGTTGTACATACTACAAAAAAACATTGGGGGTTTCCATTCCCTGGTTAAATCCCCTCAAATTCTTGTGATATTTCTCCTAATTCCACTGTTGTAACTTCAACAAACAAAAAATTGCAGACATCCCCATTCTGATATTCTGTCAAATAATTAGCATGTTTACTCAAAAAATTCCAACTCCACTCTATGATAATTGGCCCATGTAGGCTCAGTGTTGAAACTAGAGCTATGATACCAATCTGTAACATACCCAACCACCGGTAGGCTAGGTCGTGCTACTTCTAATCACACCTCAAAGAATGATTTTGAATCTAATAGTAATTAATTCAAAAATAATCATGAAATAATGAAATAATCGCACATGCATTAACCAAGATTATTTCTAACTAAAAATTGAAATATTAACATGCCATGGACAACAATAACCAATGAAAAGTAGAGAATAGACACATATCTCATAGATAATAATAATACATGATGGAATATACATTATCAAGAAAACATAGAGAGCACTTATCTTTCAAGTAAACATTCACCAACTGGATGTAGACCAAGGATGTTCCTAACAACCATAGAAATTGTTGTTCATTCACTCTAAAAAACAGTGTCACCCCTGAGCCAAGGATATGAATCCACAAGGATGGGTCCTAGGGAAAATCTAAAAACACACCAATTAGCTAACAAGCTCTAAGTTTTTCCCAACCATACAACAATCTTAATTTCCATCTCTCTTTCCCCTTCAACCTGCACAACCCAAAGAAATGAACCCATTTCTATGCCATGCGGTCCCTCAAGCTATTACATTTCTCTCTAGAAATCCAATGCTACTGGTCAGGAAATATCCCTACTAGAAACTCCAAGGATTATCAGCTTGGATAGTTCTTTCCTAACTACCATCAATCTCATGCAAACATGAATCCATTCCTTCCTGGAATTATTCAGTAATTTATTACAACCATCTAGCAATGGCTCTCCTCTTCCAACCATTTGTTTCCATCATCTAGCAATGGCTCATGTAACCACTTTTCTCAATTAAATTCAATATGGCCAAATAAAATAATAATAAAATACTTAGCCCCTTTAGCCCCCCCTCTCTCGTGGAATCATAGCCCATTAGCTTTTGTCCTTGTCCATCCTACAACCAACTATGTATTTTATTAATATATTCAAAGTATTACATTTCCTAGGCACTCTAGCCCCTTTCCAACTTTACCATCTCACCATCCCAAGTCAACATTACATAATACATTCTAGTTCATAGGGACCAAAAATGAGGGTGTTACGAAACCTATGCCAATTTTTCCACCTCTTCATATGATTTATTTGACTCATCTAAATCATCTTCTTCATTCCTCAGTTCAAAGCTCACCTTCTCTGGATATTTCTCATTTTGCGCCACTTTAGACTCAGATGTACCTCTGACTTCCCGAAATACCACATCTTGATTGTACACTTTTTTCCTTGATGCAGGATCCTATAACTTATATCATTTCATTCCTTCCTTGAACCTAATGAAAATACACTTTATTTCCTTCTTGTCCAACTTTATCCCAATTTCCTTGGGAACATGCAAAAATGCATCACAACCAAATACTTTGAGAGGTGAAAGTGAAGGATTCTTACCAAACCATACCTCATGTGGATTTGTGTCAACTATGTTTAATGGTGGTGTCATTGATGTCAAAGTCAGTCATTGGTGATCAACATGAAGAATCCTATGGGTTTACTTGAAGGAGTCTCCAAAGTGGTCCCCATATGGAGTATCTTTAGGCATGGCCCTCATGGGAAGACACTTTGAAGAATCCCACAAGAAGTCCCAGAGGTGTGGTAAAGAATCCCCTATAGTCAAGTGAAGAATCCTATAGATTTCCAAGATCAATATTGCAAGATGGAGATTGTTGAAAGTGTTATTTGTGGTCAATTTGGATACCCTATATTTGAGGGAATTTTTACCCTACATAAATAACTCAAATGGAAGAAAAATTTACATGGTTGGAAATATTATTCTGAGACCATTCCAATAGTATATAGAAGTCCCTCTAACTCTCTATGAATGAGGAGATATGATTTGTTCCTTTCAAAAACCCAACCAAAAAATTGAGGTCGGCTCAACTGAGTTTTTGGGACAAAATTACTATAAATATAGGATAGAATTACACATTTTTTTAGCAACCAAGAAAGAGATCAAATATGAGGTGTGCATAGGGTGTTTGGGGTGTCTTTTGGTGTACAAGATAAGTCTAAGGTATTCTCTTGAGCTATTTCTTATTCTCAATGTATGTTATAAGGTTGTGATGTTTTTGTAAGGTTATGATGTTGTCGTATGCTATGCTATGAAGTTGTGATGTTATCGTGATGTTGTTGGGGTTTATATGTGGACTTAGGATCTTTGTGTGGACGTAGTTTGTGAGGCTCATATTTTGGATATTTTGGCACATGATTTGGGGTGTATTCTTGGATATATTGGTACGTGTTTTTATGTGGTTGTTGGGTTTTATATGTGGACCCATGTGGACCTAGAATATTTATGTGGACCCACTTTGATGATGATGATGTATCAATGATAGTGACAAAGATAGTGATAGTGATAGTGGCCATGATAGTTACAGTGATAGTGACCGTGACAAGTTGATTATTTTATATACATATTTGAGGGTGGAAGGAAAGGTCAAGGAGAAGGGGGTTGGAGCCTCCTTCTAGTTGAAACTAGAGAATCTAGGGAGTTGTCTATTCCTTCAATATGGTTCATGTAAATTAGGGGGTTGGTGCCTCCTTCCAGTTGGATATGGAGAATCTTGGAATTTGTAGCTTCCTATTATTGTAATCTTGTTATTATATAAGAAAAGCATTTTGTGGTTTTCTTCCATTTGGATTTCTACATAAATCTATTGTGCATTGTGTACTTTTTCTTCTACTCTTTACTATATATTGGGATGCATTTATTTGATTAAGAAGTTAAATTTGTTAAAAGGTGCTAAATTATCATTGATATTGATTCTCCCCCACATCTCACTATCAACATTTGGTATTAGAGCAGGTTACCTTCAGAACAATCTAATCATTGGAAGGAAGATCGTGAGAAAAAATGGAAGGCCACATTCTAAATGGGATTCCACCATTTGATGCAAACAATTTTTCATACTGGAGCAATAGAACAAAAAATCACTTGATAGCTTTAGGAGTGGATATCTGGCTCTCAATTGTCAATGGATATAAAGTTCTAAAAATTACTCCAATTGATCCAGATGATAAGAAAATGATGAGATTTTCAAAGGATAGGCATCTTATCATAAGTGGATTGAAACCAATTGTTTCTATCAAGGTGATGGGTTACAAAACAACTAAATATGTTTGGGATAAACTTCAAAATATTTATGAAGGTGATCCAAAATTCAAGCAGGTCAATCTTCAATGACACAACGCACAGTTTGAAAATATGAAATAGAATGAAAAAGAATACATTGCAACCTATTTACTCAAAGTAGATGAAGTTGTCCATTCCATCAAAGGATTAGGAGAAGAGTTCAAAGAATCCTTGGTGGTATAGAAAGTGTTAAGATCACTTCCTTTCATATATGATGCCAAGGTATCGACCATTGAAGAAACTAGGGATTTGATGAAAATTATAATGGATTAACTACATGGGACCCTCACAACATATGAAATGAGAACAGATACAAAAAATGGACATCCAATTATAGAAGCAAATTTTAAAGCCATGAAGAAAACAAAGAATAAAGAACACAAGGTAGAAGAAATACCAAGTGATGAATTAGATGAAGAAGAAGAATACTTCGTAAGGAGGCTCAAGAGGGGAACCAACAAATACAAAGTTAAGTTACCTTTTAAATTTCTCAATTATGGTAGAATAGGAAACTATGCGAAGAAAATTCCTTTTGAAGAGAAGAAAAGGTTCCACAAGAAAAAGAGTCTTTACTCCAAGGAGGACAACATTTCTTCATATGAAAGTGATGGAGAATAAAGTTAAGGGAATTTATCTTCATAACTCAAGAAACTCAGAATGATGACCACAAAAATTTTGAAACAGATGAAATCAATTATGAAGAAGACAATGGTGTAGATATATAAGAAAAAAATATAGAATATTCTTGGGGAAGCAAAGACATCATAGAAAGTGGACAAAAATATGAACAAAATCTTAAAATAATGAAACTTGTTGAAGAAGAAAATATCAAGCTCAAAAACAAAATAGAGAGATAAAAAATGAATTAAAAATTGTGAAGAAGAGAATCATGATATTGAAAAGAAAATTGACATATTGAAGGAGCAGTTAGATAAATCCAAGAATACTAAATATTATGAGAAATTGAAAAAAGAATTGGATCACACAAGAAAGTAGATTATGTTGAAAAATTGAAAAGTTGAATTACTACAAGAAATTTGAAAGAATTGCTGAAAAGTTAGATGAAATTATTAGGAAACAAATATCACTTATCGATAAGATAGGACTTGGATATGACAATGGTTTGAAGACAACAAACACATATAAAATAGACAGTGAAGATGAAGGAAATTCTAGAAACTATGAAAAATCCTTAAGAAGTGGAATCAATGAATAAAAGGGAGTTGAAGAACAACAAGAACATGACACCTCCAACTGGAACAAAAGATTATAATTCAGAAGAGGTCAAACACCAAGAAGGTCCTTTTCTACTAGGTATGAGAGTATTTTTTGGTCATTATTATGCTTGCAAAAACTTTGGACACAAAGTGATTCACTATAAAGTAAATGCAAGAAACAACTACATGAGAAATACAAATGATTACGGATATCCAAAGGGAAATCATGTAAATAGTAGATCTAGAAATTCTCATGGATTTGTTAACATAAATTACAATCCATTTGATCCACTGATGGATCAGAACATTGTATGCCACAAATGAAATAATCTTGGTCACAAAGAAAGAGATTGAATAAATATGAAATAAGATGCTCCTATCATAAAATCATCTATAGTATAGGAAAGGAAATAGAATCCAAACAAGGAAGATTGTCGATTAGCACTGCTTGTTGAAAATAAAGAAGACAAATGGTACATAGAAAGTGGGTGCTCAACACACATGACTGGGGGCCAACAAAAGATCATCATCTTAAAGAAAGAAAAAGGTGGTAGTGTTGCATTTGGAAATGACTCCTCTATCAAAATACTTGGAAAAGGTGTAGTGAGCCTTGGAAGTGAAAATGTAAAAGAAGCAGATGTCTTACTAGTTGAATATTTGAAGCATAATATCCTTAGTATCAATAAAATATATGATCAAGGATACAATCTTAAGTTTGATTCCCGAAGATGTGAAATCAGAGAAGAAGACTTGGGAAGATTGGTTCCAACAACAACAAGAAAACCAAATAAAATATACATCCTAGAAAAATAGGATAGAAAGAGGATTGAAGTCACACAAAAGAGATACAAGGACTATAAAAAAGAAGGAAAGTATAAGAATATAGAAAAGGAAGGTGAAATACTATTGAGCACCATGAGTTCAAGGGGAGTATCCCCAAAGAGAAGAGTTATCCTTTATCATTGATGTCAAAGGGGGAGAGAAAGATCAAGAGCATGGTGATAGGGGGAGTATGAGTGTTTCCATCAATGACAAAGGGGGATATTGTTGAATGGTGTTTTCATTGATGTCAAAGTCAGTTATTGGTGATCAACATGAAAAATCATATGGGTTTAATTGAAGGAGTCTCTAAATCGGTCCCCTTATGGCATAGATTTAAGCATAGCCCTCATGGGAATATTCTTTAAAGAATCCCCCAAGAATCCTTGGAGGTGTGTTCAATAAGCCCCTACATTCAAGTGAATAATACTACAAATGTACAAGATCAAGATTGTAAGATGGAGATTGTTGAAAGTATAATTTGTGGTCAATTTGGATACCCTATATTTGAGTGCCTTTTTAACCTACATAAATAACTCAAATGGAAGCACAAGTTACATGGTTGGGAATATTATTATGATAAATTTCCAATGGTATACGGAAGTCCCTCTAACTCCATAGGAATGAGGAGATATTAAAAAATTCGTCCAACAACCTAGCCAAAAAATTGAGGTTAGCTTAACTAATTTTTGGGAACATAATTACTATAAATACATGATCGAATTTCACATTTTTTGAGAAACCAAGAAAGAAATCAAGTCTGAGGTGCGCACAAGGTGTTTGGGGTGTCTTCTGATGTGCAAGATAAGTCTAAAGGATTCTCTTAGGGTATTTTGTATTCTCAAGTTATACTCTATGATTGTGATGATGTCGTAAGGTTGTGATGTTGTTGTATGCTCTGCTATGATGTTTTTATGTTTCCATGATGTTTTTGTGAGTTTGTTGGGGTTTATATGTCGACCCATGTGGACCTAGGATCTCTATGTGGAACCAATTTATGAGGCTCATATTTTGGAGATTTCAGCATAAGCTTTTTAGTGGTTGTTGGGTTTTATATGTGAACCCACGTGGACCTAGGATCTCTATGTGGACACAATTTGCTGACAATGATGTATCAATGATAGTGACAAATACAGTGACAATAAAAATGACAGTGATAGGTATTTTCTTTTATATACATATTTGAGGGTGGAAGGAAGGGACAAGGAAAGGGGATTGGAGCCTCCTTCTAGTTGGATCTGGAGAATATAGGGAGTTGTAGCTTCCTTTAAGCTAGTGCCTATAAATTGAGGGGTTGGTTCCTCCTTCTAGTTGGAGCTAGAGAATCTTGGAAGTTGTATATTCTTATTAATGTAATATTGTTATTATATAAGAAAATCATTATGTGGTTTTCTTCCATTTGGATTTCCACATAGATCTATTATGCACTGTGTATTTGTTCTTCTACTCTTTACTATATATTGGGATGCATTTATTTGATTGAAAATTTAAAGTTGTTAAAATGTGCTAAATTATAATTGATATTGATTCACCCCCCCCTTAGTATCAACAAAATAATGCCAATGAAGCAAACATATTTACCAAACACTTTTCCATGTTGACTACCTTTGCCCATAATTCCTGTGTGATACTAACACTACTAAACATGCTCCTTACCTTATCCATCATTTTTTTGTTCATTCTCTTAGAAACCCTATTTTTTGTGGGGTATATGGTATAGTATTTCAGAATTCTATGTCACACTTTTGTAGAAATACTCAAAATACTTTCCACAAAATTCACCACCATTGTCATTTCTCAGCACCTTGATCTTCTTATCTATCTAGTTTTCCACAAGATATTTAAACTCTTTGAATTTATTGAAAACCATTGATTTGTTCCTCAATAAATATATCCATGTTCTACTAGAGAAATAATCTATCAAGGAGACATAATTCAGGGATCCACCAAGTGAAGGAACTATTACATTCTCAAACACATCACTATAAACCAAATCTAGATTCCCCTTTTCCCTTCTCGCTCCAGACGAGAACCTAACCTGACATTTTTTCCATATGTGAAATGTTCACAAAAAATGACTTTGAAATTACAATAAGGAAAAACTTCAACCACAACTTTGTTTTGCATAGCTCGAAGTCCTTTTTATCCAATGTGTCCCATCCTATGGTTCCATAACATGGTCGGGTTTACTTGATGAAGAAATATCGATCTGGTTTTAATCGACTCAACCCGAGACGAGCTGAGTCGAGTTGAAATCAAGTTGACTTCCGGAACAACAATATTGTTACATACAGTTGAGTCGACATTCCCTAACAACTTGTCTAGGGTTCCGATATGAACTCCTTTCATTAATACCATCGCACCCCTATCCATTTTTCACATATCCTTATGAAATAGAGTGTACACACTTGCATCACTCATCTTGTTGACATATATCATATTTATTTCCAAACCTGGAATATGTAGTAGACCTGGAAGGGTTATACTCCTCCCATCATGCAGTATCATTCGAAATATTCCTTTTCCAAGAATTTTGTTTTTTTAGTCATCGCCCAAGAACACACCTCCCCATTTATATCTCTCATATTCAAAAAATCATTCTCTATGAGGTGTCATATGAAAGGATGCTCCTGATTCGATGAAACAAACATTGTGATCCGACTATGTACTATTTCAATACCAAATACACATCAACTCCTTTATTTGTAGTAGTCTTTCTCTCGGTCAATTTCTTCTCATTGAATCATGTATTAACTTCTATCTCTTTTGTCTTGCAGTCCCTTTTGTAAATCCCAACTAAAGCCCAAATTTACCACATTTCTAGCATCTTCTCATCGACTAAATTGGGGATTTAGATCTACCCTTTGACTTAGACATTCTAATGGAGAATTTTTCTTTATCTTTGTCAACCGACTGACCTCTCACAATTAAGGCATATTTAGTTGATCCTACCATGTTATTGTGTCTCATTTATTCTAATAATAGATATGTAACCATGTCTTTTAGTGCTAATGTGGTCGAATTACTTCCTATATCCACAACTAAGCCATCCCAAGAGTCTAGAAAAGAACAAAGGCTATTAAATTTCTCATCCTCAGTGATTTTAATATCTACAGACAATAACCATCTTATCACAACATTGAATGCATTCCAATACTAAATTATTGAGCTCCCATCACTCATCCTTAGAAGATACAATTTATTTCTAAGGAAAAACTTGTTTAGTAGGGATTTCGATTGCTACAAGCTTCCTAACTTGTCCTACAATTTTTTCTTCACCTGATACATTCAACAACAACAAATCAACAAGAAAAAGTTGAATCATACTCCTTTCCCTTCTCTCAAGTTTCTCCCATTCTTCCCTTGACATACCTGTCGAAATGGTACCTAGAAATATTGATGCCCATTGTCCTCAATCTACAAGGATATCCTCAATTTTAAGCTTCCAAAGCTCAAAATTTTGGACATTGATTTTTTTTATCTTTATCGTTGAATTGTTTGCCATTCTTTTAAGAACAAATTTAAATATTCCTATATTACAACTCTCACTAGACCTAGGGTTTAGCTCAAATCCAATATATATAGAATTAAGCTCTAATACCACATGTATTAGAATGACTTATCTTGGCTCTTATACTACATGTTAGAAAATATACTTCCACACTAAACCTAGTAGGAAAGAAGAAGACATATTTAAAAAAGAAAGTAAATGACAAAGCAATCACATAGTACATAGAGACTTTACCCTGGAAACCCAACTCGGGAAAACCAAAATTCCTTGAGAATATTACTCTCTTATGGTCTTATTCACTAAGAATAAAGAGTTACATGACTAATCTTGGTCTACACCTAAGACACAATCGCCATCATACTCTCTTGCTTTACACAAGAACAACACTACAACCAATTTGACTTACATCTACATGACCAACAACATCTAAATATTTATATAATTATTTACAATTATCTTTTTCAGTGTCATAATATAAAACACACCTTATTTATAGTATTTATAGTCAGAAAACCCTAAAGAATGGTGCCAAAAAAATAGTTACAGATCCAAGTAGATCATTGGCTGAAAATTCCACAAATATTGATATTATGTTATAGTCGACTTCCATTTATATTACCAATTAACCTCTATTCTATTGCCACTCGACCTCCTAGGAACCTCTTATTGGCTTACCTTTCAACTTTTATGTCAATCACTTCAAATTTTGACTTCCCCGACCAATCACTTCAACCTTCGATTTGACCATCGAATCAACTTTCACTAGAAAGAATATAAAAACCCAAAAATCCCTTGTTACTCATACATATGAGGATATTCATGTGCTTAATTTCAAGAATATTCTAGAGGGTCCAAAAATCTAACAATACTTGAGGTTTGAGGCATGCAAAAACCCTAACCCTAACCCTAGAAAACTATCAAGCTATGTTAAATACTAAGATTCTAGGAAGAGAAGGGGTTCCATTCTTTTAGTATTGTACTTGTTCCATACTTGAGAAGAACATATAGGAGTGGGATATTAAAGAATAATACAGGAGGTAGAATATTTTGTAGCATTCATTTATGCCACAATGTCAAAGGAAACTCAATAGTGATTGCTCCTTTATTTATACTTGCATTTCATAACTGAAGAAAAGAGAGAAGAGCATAGGCCTCAACTTATAAGCTAGGTTTTCTCTCATATATGGTTTCTCGAGTCACATCTTGTGTTCAATTATATGGATGGTTTGTTCATTTTATTATTTTTCATTTGAGATTCCATTTATTTCCATAAATCTGAGCACTAAGCTAGTAATAATAAATCTAATATATAAGTAAATAAACTACATAATAAGATATTTCAAAATTTTGCAAGATTTTTCGTGAAAAATTATTGTAGTGAAATATCATGTAAGTTTTAAAGATGTGAAGTAAATCAATTCATACAAATTCTTAATAAAAATAGAAATTAATCAATGGATCATACAGATAGTACACAAAGATTTACGATGGAAACCATTAATTGGGAGAAAACTATCCTTCCTTGGTGTCGCACCTCTCAACTCTTCATTGTATTAATTTCACCATTCACAATACAATATATAAAATATTTTAGGTATTCCGCAACTACAAAATCTGAATCCCTTAATCCAAGATTAATTTAGAAAACCGCTAAAAATAGTGAAAAATGATAAAATAGAAAAAACCACCTAAAAAGAAATTTTCAGGGCATTTCCTTGAACCCCATCGGCTCCTGACCCCCCTCAAGAAATTCCCAATGCACATGCCCACAAAGAGAGACAATGGGTGGGATCTTCAGATGTAGTCGCCAAATCTGACACCCACCCCCCACACGCATGAAAAGAATATAACACATGCCCAACATTCTCCCACTTGTTGTTTTCTTTGCATACAGGGTGTCACAAGATTACATAGTTAATAATCCAAGGCAAAAATGCCCATTATTTCTCTACATTGGGAGAACTTATCGGTGCTCACAAACTTTGTCAATGAATATACAACATTATTCAAAGTGTCAACCTTCTCCAACAACTCCTTCTTGTCTTCAACCATGTCTCTCACAAAGTTATACTAAACATCAATATGCTATTCCTTTGAATGATAATTTGGGTTCTTTTCTAGGAATATTGCACTCCGAATGTCACATTCTAATATTACTACTTGTTGTACCAACCCAATACCTAAAAACAATTTATATAACTATATTTCTTCTTGCATGCATGAGTGGATTCCATGTATTCAACTTATATAGTTGAGAGTGCCACTGCAACCTATTGTTTTCTCATCCAACTAATTTCTCCTCCAAATAGGTTAAACACATACCCACTTGTAGATATTTTGTGATCTAGATCTCCAGCCTAGTATGCATAAACAAACCCATGTATTTCCAACACTCTATCCAATCCTAGTCTTCCTCAGTAGCACACTCCATAACTAGAAGTGCCACACAAGTACCTAACAACCCTCTTTATTGTTGTCCAATGCTCCTTCCCTAGTTTTGGCATATACCTTCTCAAAATTCCCAATGCATGTGCAATTCCTGATATAGTATATACCATTGCATACATCAAACTGCCAACGACACTAGTATATAGAACATGGGACATGTCCTCTTCCTCTTCCTATGTCTTGGGACACTGATCTATGGATAACTTTACACCTATAGGTATAGGAACCTTGATCGGTTTACTTTCCTACATATTATACCTCTACAATATCATCTCAACTTGTTTTCTCTAATTCAACTAGAGTTAGCAAAAATCTGCACGATCTCTTTTAATATCCATTTCTTAAATGAAGTTAGCAACACCAAGATCCTTCAAGTCAAATTTGGAGGATAGTTTTGATTTCTCCTCCTTGATAACATTTATGTTATTTCCTACTAGCAACATTTCATCGACATACAACACTACATAAATGAATTTATTATCATCCTTCTTGGAATATACACAATGATCAACCTTGATTCTCACAAATCCCATTCCAAGGATGTATGTGTTAAGATTTTGGTACCACATCCTAGGTGATTGCTTCATACCATATAGTGACTTCTTCATCTTATAGACCAACTCTTTCTTTCCCTTCACTATAAATCCTTTTGGATTCTTCATGTAGATTTATTCTTGTACATCCTCATGTAGGAATGATGTATTCACATCCATCTGTTCTACTTAAAAATAAAAATTAGTAGAAATAGATAAGACAAATCTAATAGAAGTTAACTTGGAAATAAGAGAAAAAAATTCACCAAAGTCAATTCCCTCCACCTGGGAATAACCTTTTGCTACTAATTGAACTTCATATTTCTCCACTTTTCCTTATGCGTTCAACTTCTTCTTAAACACCCATTTTCTACCAATGGTATTTCATCCAATTGGCAACACAACTTGATCCCATGCCTCATTCTTATTCAAGGAATCCATCTATTCAGCCATTGACTTCATCCAAAGTTTACTATCATATGAATTCACTACTTCCTTCATAGTTTTGGGATCATTATCAGTAATAGATAAAGAAAAATTAGCACAAAAATTAGATGAACTATACCTTTTTGGTTTTCATATTTCCCTCATTAATATCCTCAACATTGGAGTATGAGGTTCTTCTTCTTCTTATTCATCTTCTTTCATTGATTCAAATTTTTCATCATCCAAATCAAACTCTATTTTCTCAGGTTCTTCTTGCCTTAGTAGGAATTTCTATTTGGGAACATCTTTAACCTCTCAAAAAACAATATCCCCACTATAAACAATCTTTTTTGGGGGTGGTTCTATTGTGACAGGCACTACAACCCTCCATTTTCCTTTATTCCATTGCAATTTCCCTTTCGAGAAAATGGAGCCCCTTATTTTATATTAATTGAAAGAGCTCTCCATCGACCTCTCTATTTAACTCAAAAAATTTTGGGAAGTCCTACTTACCTTAAGAAAAAACTGGAAAAAGGAAGAAATTGAAAAAAACATTTTTTAAATGAGTCCGGTAAAATCGTCAAAGGTAGTTTTAACTCCTCCAATGTACATCGAAGGATTTACCCTCTTCACCTATGATAATTGTTCCTATCACACAATTGCCTTTAACTCCAATGATGGAATCAGAGGAGTTGGTTCCAACTCCAATGATTCCTATCGGAGGATTTTCCTCCAAGTATGTCAATGTGTTCAGAGAACTTTGAGGCAAGTTATTTGATGAACATAGAAGGAATTCCCACTAATTTTTCTGATGTTCATCCGAGAACTTCCTCCCAAGTCTTTAGACCATAACTACCCTACCAACTCAACATTTAATTATGGACTCTCCAATCTATATGTTCACTAAGAAGTCCTAACTTTTCATTATCCCACTAAGGAGTCGAGGTGAAGAGAGAAATATCTAGACCAAGAATGCACAGAGTCATTTTTCCTGCATTCACATCCTATCGTGATCCTCCATGTGGCATTAGGTTTCCAAGTACATCTTGGTGTTTTTCTTCTCTCTTGCTAGGGTTAAGGTTTTTTTCTTTTGTTATTTCATACCTTATTTTTACCTTTTTCTTTTCCACACTACCCTCTTATTTCTTCCTCTGATCTATCCCAATCCCACTCTACAAATAGTTACCCAAACACTACTACCCCTCTTTTCTTGTACCATGATGATATTTTTGCAGCCCACCTACTTGGAACAGTATTTAATAATTTAAGTATCCCTTTATTCATCCCTAAAAAATCTGGGAAATCCATGAAGGTCTCAACCCCAGTCTCTCTTTCAAGAATAGGGAACTTAACAAATTCTCACTCTCCATTGAACTATCTAAATCAAACCTAACTCTTGTTATTTCCAAATGTTTTATCAGAACTATTTTTGGAAACTCCTTTGATTATATCAAAGGAGTCTTGTGAACTCCTTTGATACACTCAGAGGATTTCTAAGAAATCTCTCCAAAAAATCATCCCTTACTTAGACCAATTAATAGTAACTCTTCTGATCATATCAGAATATTTCTGGTTAACTCTTCTAATATGATCAGAGGATTTCTAAGTAACTATGTCGATTCACTATACTTTGGAAGCTCAAAACACAACTCCTCTGATGTGTTATCAGAGTAGTTAGAGTTAACTCCTCTGATTCACATCGGAGGAGTTGTCCTCAACTATGTCGATCAGAGTTGATTCAATCAACTTCTAACATCCCTCAGAAACCTTAACACAAACTCCTTTGATTTTCATCAGAGGAGTTAGTTGTTAAACCTCTGATTTTTCATAATAAGCACATTTTTCACCCGTTATTCTGTAATCTTTCACCAAGTTACTCAAGCATGCCTGCCATCACATTATCATCATGAGATGGTGATTCTCCTCCCAATGAAATCCCCAATAATTTTTCTGGTATTTCAAATTCTTATTTCAATCTCATATTATCATAATTTTTCTGGTATTTCAAATTCTTATTTCAATCTCATATTATGTGTAAATTTAATCTTCGCACTGAGCTCATTTCATTTTATTGCAGGTTTAAGTATGTCACCTAGAAAGAAGAAAAAAATCAAGGCACTTGGGACTGAGGCCTATGGTACCATCCAACAGATATAAGGAGAGAGGAAAATAATCATAGCTACATACAATGATACATCATGACTTTTGGATAAGGATGAAGAAATGTTGAAGTGGGGATAAGTTTTCCACATGTTCAAAAAATATAACTTCTCCTCTGAGGTTGAAGAAACAGAGGAACTCCAAGTATTAAAAAATATTAGGAAGTCAATCATTTTCAGAGTAGAATCACACCCGATGGTTTTCCCATGTGTTTATTCCATCAGAAGGATTTTGAAAAATATCGATTTAAATGACAGATATGTTTGCAATGCCAGGAAGGATCCCATAGCTTCATTTAGACCTTAATATCTTGCCAAGTATTGTCACATCGAAAATGGAAGAAAGAAGTTAGATAACAATCTCCTTAGTGAGTTTGAGTACACTCCAAAGGACCTGTTTCACAAGTGGTACAGAACCAAAAAAACAATTCAAATACAAGCCCAAAAGAGGATACCCCACAAGTGCCTTGAGAAGACCCTATCAGTACATGGTAGACATGTTGTGTATATTATATGGGGAACCTAACCCATCACAATTCTCACTATCATATGTGCCCTTGATATACTACTGCATAGATGAAGGGGTATCATTCAACTGGGATGACATGCTATTTGAAAATCTCATTGTGGCCATCTATGTGGTAAAATGACCCCAACCTGAAATGTTTTTGAGCTTCCACATGTCTTCATACCTGCCGTATATCATGTGAACAACCCATAAATACCCTAGGATGGTGTGTATTTGGTAGTCTTCAAACCCAACAATTCATGTATAGTGTAAGGTGCTTTGGGAGAACAAGTACGGCACAAAATACCAAAGGATATGCAAGTACTTTTTGGCTCCTTTATATGAATTCATCTTCTACACCACTCCTCCTTGCATGATCAATAAAGCTATAGCAATCATAAGGAGAACTGGGGATTGATACCTCATGCAACATGATGCATACATCAGGGTGTATGGTGAAATGAAACCACCTCATCTTCTTCCCCGATTCATTCCTAACAAGATTGTACTTTAGGAGATCACATACCAAATTATCATACATGGGGTTGGAGGAATGTTATATCGACTGAAAAATGAAATCTAACTATCGCTACCAATGTATGTTGGTAATTACTTCTTCAAGAGCACCAATAAATCTCAGGCAGAGGTAAATACCTTTCTATCTTATCGCTTCGTAGAAGAGTGGTATAAAAGGCATGACCCCAAGAATATTATGAGAGACCACTTTAATAAGATTATTCTACCGTGGGAATATACCACTGACACTTGGGAAGAATAAAAAATGCACTAGAATGCAACAAATGTTGAATACATCTTTAACGAGCATGGCCAACCAACAGGGAGGATTGCAACTGAAGAAAATGCTAGAGAAGAAGCCAAGAAGAAGGCATAGGAAGAGGAAGTTGAGAAATCACCCCGTACTTCCACCTCGATACACTTGGGGTCAATGAAATAAGTAGAGGAAGTATCGACTGATAAGAATAGGAGGGATAAGGAAAAAATCCTAAAAAGGAAGAATGATGCAATAAAAAATAAGTGTAAGATCGATGCAAACAAGGCCAAGGACAAAGATGATGTAGAGGAAAAAGTTGTAGTAGAACGAGAGATCAAACAAAAAGAGAAATCATCCAACAAAGAAACAACAAAATATGAAATAGAATAAGAAAAAAAGGTATCTAAAGAGGAAATCAATAAAGTGGCTAAGGTAGAGAGACAATAGAAAGATGCAGAATACAGGGGGAATGACACCCACCCAATGGAAACATATATCCCAAAAATTTCTACTGCGAACATAGGAATAAACATATCGGGAAATGACCTAGGAATTGGACTTTGGGAACCATTCCAAATGAGTGAAGTGCTTGACTTAAGGAGCTTCACCTATTAAAGCAAGATAACAAAAATTATGCAGGAACAAGTGAAGAAAGTGTCAGCAATGGAATGGATTCCCATATCAGTTGTCACACACGTCCTTGTGATAGGATATGTGAGGGAAAACCCTATAGTAACAACTATGAATGGATTTAAATTCATGAATGATAACATGGATAACATTTGAATATTGTTCCAGCAGAATGATGAGAAAGAGGCAAGAATCAAAGAATTGGAAGAAATACTCCAACAAGTCAGAATTGATGAACATAGTGTTCAAAGTTTCAAAGTTAGTGTCAATAAGGTCATGAGAGAATTAGAAGAATTCATCATAGACATGTATGCTCACCTGCACCTCTTTCAAGAAGAAGTCACTATAATCATAGAGAATAATAATCAGACACAAACAAAACTAACATAGTACAAAACTATTCGATAAGGCATCGACGTCATTGACATATGGATCACTGAAAATCTTGATGCACATAAGGCATCGACGTCATTGACATATGGATCACTGAAAATCTTGATGCACCTATAGAATTGTATCGACCATCAAAATAAAATAGAAAAACAGATGTGTATGCCCTTGACCATTGTCAACACGTGGGGCAAAGAACTAACAAGGAGGTTACCAAGTCAATGGAAATATGCTCAAGGATACACAAAGTTGTACAATAATTGATCAAAACCAGTCGATTACCAATACTAGACGAGCTCGGGAAGAATATCATGACAGAAGAGCTAGTGGACAAGGTTCATGACAACACAAATCAAAGGAAAACAATGGAATAATCAGCCACTACCATATCCACAGACCTTATAGATCAACATTTGTTGCAATTGATAAAACTCCATACCATGATACAAGCTCTTATGATGACACTAGAAAAAGACATTAGAACCCTTGAGGACATCATGTCCATGAACAAAACAGCTCTAGAACAACTAAATTACAGAAGGATCAACTCCTTGTACGATCAACTAGAAATCTAGACAACGTATATCAGGGATAAAAATCCTTGAATGAAGACAAAATAGCAGCTAGAAGATGTCAATACATGTTTCCTATTTTGTCTATTTTCCAACCAATCTCAATTTTGTCCTTATTGTACAGTTGTCTCTAGGAAGTAGGAAGTTGAACCACTTTGTAACTTCCTCTTGAAGAAGAAGTAAAAGAGTCATCCAAAAGTTACTAAGAATTGTATAAGAAAGAGCAAAGGTTGATTTTGTAAGGGATTTTTACTCTTCAAACATTGTTTATTTCTGAACTATTTTGGGAACACAGTGTCAA